>DF242213.1:21718-52211 GCA_000507305.1 Breviolum minutum Mf 1.05b.01 | reverse complement strand
TTCAATGCTACGGATACTGCCTTGCATGGCCTTGTGCTGCTCCTTGTACAATTCCAAAAGGCAATCCTGAGACTCCACAAATGGATCCTTGTCCATGACTGTGAACTTCCACCTCTTCGCATTGTAAGGCCTACCCACATGACGACCACCATGACCTTCAATTGTCAACTTCATTGCCGCCATGATTGCCGCAGCTTGACGTACAATTGACCGGTCTCAAACCCAAAATAACCTGGCCTGAACCAAAATGACTTATGGGCATGACTGAATCAGAACTTGCCCATAATTGCATTTCAACCTTCAAATGCAACAAGCACTTTCATGCTCAGCAGTGAGAATTCCAGCATAAACATTAACTGATATTACCTAAGGACCTACCAGGTCGAACACATGACATGACAAAATGACACGTGCGAACACATGCACTTCAAGATTTCACAAGTCAACTTTATGATGGTCAAGGTAATTGTTGCAGCTTCACCTCCCAACCCGACCCAAACAGGCAACCATGCACCTTCACCATCTTCATTCCCATAGTTGTAGACCAACATGGGCAAGTGGCAGTTGCAGCATGAATCAAATAAATTAAATGAACACAACAAAGGATTCCACATAGCTTTGACAAATCAAAATTGAAACTCGTGTCAATAATGTGCTTGGCCTTGGGGCTTGTAATTAAAGCTTTGACTGACTACAGTGACTACAGTTACCACCCTGAAAGTCAGTCTGTGGGAAAAAAACCGTGCATGACAAAGCAGCACCCAGGTGCAATATTCGTTTCATATTAATAAGTTCCACCATTTCTTTTCTGTCAAAGATTGAAACATCAGCCAACTTAGAAAAATTTGGGACTTGGGAAATACTTACAGTTTGTTTGCTTTCGTTTCCTTTCCGTTCCTTGTCTTGACTTGACTTGACTTGACTTCGCTGGTTTTGGTTGGACTCACTTAGAAAAATTGAAGTTTGGTTTTCAGAATTATACTGTAAAACCCAAAGATTGTTGCCAAAGAACCAACATCATTTTCTTTCAAAATGGACAGTTGTCAATTCAATGACAAACCTGAAAACAATACCATTCACATATTAGTGAAACACTTGACTAGTCCACTGTCAACAAACATGTCCATACATCATGTGCTTGCCACAATTGAATGAAAAATCCTTAGGTAAATTGCACATCTGCAGATGACTAGATTACAAAACCAATGTTTTTCTGCACTTTTTGTCACTTTTTCTCACTTTTTATCACTTTTGAAACTTTTCTTGCCAAAAAAAGTTTGTTGAAAACCCCCCCAGATCTGAGACCCCCCTGAGATACTAATACTCTTCAGTTTAGCGACACTTGGTTCTGAGTTTCGGCGTTTTGGTTATTCATTGTCCCTTTCTGAACCCGTACCCTTAAGTTTGAGGTTGCTGATCCCACGGGCAGCTTTAGGGGTTTGTCCCGAGGTGCTGCCCTTGCTTCTGTTTTTCGTGTGTGCAGCCCCCGTCCCATGTATATTCCCAGATTGCTTGGGACTCACCAAGATTGCTTTACTCTGTTGTACAGGTTGGCCAAATACCAATTCACTTTGTGTGGCTGGCAGTCAAAAGTACAGGCTTAATCACTGTCAGGTGTTATCGTGGGCGCATGAGTTGATCGGTAATATTCACGGTTTGATTTGTGTCTGCGGTGACATGAATGCGTCCCTCAATAGTTTCGATATGTGTCGTCACATCATCGCCGAGGGTTGGCAAGACATGGCACTGGCTAGTCATCGAAGGTTCGGTTGTGATTTGCTTCCGACCTGCAAATCGGCGACACGCCACACCTATGGAATAGGTAACCCTGAGTTATTGACTATGTGTGTACCCAAGTCAACCACCGTAAAGGGCTGGAAAGTCTGGAGAGCATTGACTTGCAGCTTACCAAGAGTATGCCCACATTGCTTCTTTCCGAAAGAGGTCTTGTTCTATGCCAACAAACCGGTGCGTTGCGGTGGCTCTGGTCTGTGTCCTCAAGACTCGAGGAAACATATGACCTGAGGAATGTCCCTTTTGTGAACCTGTGCGTACTGCCTTCTCGGGCTTGATGGCAAAATGGGATTCCCTACCCGATCAAATCCGCTATTTTGGTTTGTTCCTGGAACCTGCTGAATACAGAGTGTGGCAAAGATGCCTGTTGGATGTCCCGTTCCCTGAAATTGTCAGGTCCCCGTTTCAGTCCTTGCAATTTGTTTATACGGACGGCTCTTGTTTGTTTCTGCGGTGGGAGCACTGGAGGGTTGCTTCTTATTCGGCTATCTTGGCCAAAACAGATGGGTCCTTTGACATCGTGGCACAAGGGCTATATTGCCAAGTGGCTATCATACATACGGCATACCGTGCGGAGATTTTCGGTATGGCGGTGGCATTCAGCTCATATCCTAAAGTTGTAGTCGCCTTGGACTGCAAGGGTGTGGTTGATACCGCTACCTTTTTGTTGGAGCAGATCAAATGAGGGAACCCAGTGACATTGCCACGTGACAATACTGACCTATGGGCATACTTCATGCAGTGCCTACAAGGCTGTGACATTGAAGAGTGCAGGGTGCGTTGGGTTAAAGGCCATCAATCTTGGCTCTCGGGCAATGCGCAACAAGGGCTCGTCAGTCCCCGAGGCACAAGGACCTATCCAAGCCGTTCCAGAGTTCTTGGGATTTGGTGAACCACTGCACCCTGGTACCATTGAGTGAGAACAATGCCACGTTTACCATGTGGGTTTTGCCCGCAAGCTCTTGCATTGGCTCTCTCAACTGTCTTGGTACCCTCGGTCCCAATGTGGTACCTGTGTTGATACCTCGTGGTTAGAGTTGTTTTGAGGTTTTTTGTTTGACACGTCATTGTTGCCTCCCGTCTTTCATGGGGGTGAGTGGAAAAAGGTTGACGAAGCGACAGGTTGATTCTTTGTGCCGGGGTGGTTTGAGTGTCTCATGGGAGAGTCGCCTGGCTTCGGTCTCCTCCGTGTCTATCTTTGGGGCCAAATTCCGATGCGCGGGCATCGGTGGATTTGTGCCGGTTCTTAAATCGGCCCTTTGTGACCTTTCTTTGCAGCTCCACAGTGCTCGTTCACTGCGCGATCTTCGGATCCCCTTCGTTAATTAGTTTCAGCAATTTGGTTACTTGGCCCGCAGACAACCTGCTTGCCCAGTGACCGGTCTCACGCCATGACCGAGACGAATGTGTGAGAGTGAAAAACCCTAGTAATAGCTGATGAATTTTCTATGGGTTTCTTCTTCATGTACTTTCCTCTACAGAAACATAGACCAAGAACAACAAACTTCCTCCCATGATACAATCTTACGATTCGCCCATGTTCCGTTCAATAATCCTCAAAATATTGTTGTGCAACCTCAATAGCTTCAAGGCCCCCAAACAGCACAGCAACATGCAGCGAAGGGATTGATTGCTACGATCTTTGGTGAGATCACGATTAACTTGGAAGGAGCGACAGAGTCTTGGTTGGAAAAACTGGAAGTGTGACATAATGTGACGGGGATCTCCATCGCATCTTCCTGGACAAATTTCATCGCGACCAGCTCCCGCTGGTTGGGATTTTCCCACAAAATGGTGGTTGTAAGGGAATCTCACAAGAGAAATTCCCAAAAATTATTGAGGTTTTTTCGTAATTCTGTTGTAATTTGACAAGAACATCTTCCCTTCATTCTTTACGTAATGATACATGTTGTGAAATGCTTCTGGAAACTCGTGTGACGACTAAAAATTGCATTGGCTTCAGTGCAGCTACTGATCCCAAAAATGATCTTTCAAAATGTCACGCATTCAACAAATTCTCCTAGGTGATTCAATGATTCAAGCATTCTTTTGGTGAAAACACTGAAAGCCGGGGTTGCACGATTTTTATTTTTTTACTAGACTTTTCAAATTGAGTTGATACCACCAACTATAACCCATGTGCTCCAGTTTTTGAAATATTTACCTACATTTGGCTCAAATTTACGGTAAATGTATGTAGAAATTCCAAAAACTGGAGCCTTTGGAGACCTACTTTGGCGAGGTGGAACAAATGGAGCAAGCCATTCGCGAAGCGTTGAGTGAAGCCTTGGGCGTTCCTATTGAACAGATCCAAGCGCCTTGGGTTGTTGAAGATGTCCGTTTCAGTCAGTTGGTGAAAGGGTGAGAAAACCTCTCCTTTTTTGTTGGGTTTTGGATTGGGAACCTTTTGTTTCCCATGTTTTTGCAAAAAATCATGGTTCTGAAAATTCAAATGAACACTACCTGGATCTTCCAAATATGTAAAAATTGTGCCTTTTGGTATGTGTTTCGGGTGAATTTTGTCACAAATTTTACGTACAATTTCGGAAGATCCAGGTATATATAGATTATATATAGCCTATTCTGATATGCTTTGTAGGGGGGGTTTGCTCAAGATCAATGGGTGAAAAGGGGACAACATGATGATCCGGTCTCTATACCATGTATTTGAAACTATTTTGATCGAGGTGAAGTTGAGCCCAGCCCTCTTGCTGGTGAGGCGCGTTTCGTGTTCCAGCAAACCCGTGGGTGGTGTGGTGTGGGTAAACCCCAAAAAGCCCATGACGGATCCATGGGACGAATGGTATATTCACCTACATGAAAATCATAAAATCAACCATCCATGTAGGTGTCATCCTGGCTGCTGATTGGAATCCTGGGTGGCGGGTAGATCAAGATTATACCCCAGGACGGGAGATTTTGGGCTTGCCAAAAAAACATCTTTGTACATTTCCCTGTAAGGAACAGTGCAAACAAGCAGGGTACAGGAAATGTATAATGAATCAATGAAGCTGGGGCCATTTTTTAAAATCATATTTTCCAAGCAAAATATGTGGATTTCATGATTTCATCAAATTTTGCCAAACTTGCGGGTGTTTAAAGTGCACACCGGAAAATTGTGAAGATTTCCTGGATTCCCAACACAAATGATTGCATCCCGTTAAGGTGTTTTAATTTCATACACTTTGGAATTTCCAGGAATCAACGGATTTGACATTCTTTATCATGATGTTTTGCAAAGGAAAACAAGACTGATGAGATGTGCAGATTAAAGATCCAATCCTGACATACTAGAAGTGAACCTTTCTTCAGGATACCTTAGATGTAACCGTGCACCCAGCTTCACAGTCACAGGACCCGAGATTCCTTCCTTAAAATGCCGCATACTCCTGGTGGCCCTGTCATGACCCAGGTGGTAAGTTAGATGTTTTTGGGTCCCAAAACAAGCACCACCTTCGCTTGAAACCGCACCATTTTCATCCACCCAAAAAGTGGATTCCACAGGTTGACGCGACAACTATTTACTTTCTCCTACGTTATAACGGTACCCGCCTCCGAAGCTCCTGACGTGGTAGAACAACTCGATGAGGTTGGTTCGGAGACCCAGGGGCGGAGTTAGTTAAAGTTTCGGTAAAAAGCGAGACAGAAATTCTTGGCGAATTTTTTGAAATCTCAAAATTTTCTCAAATATGCCATTTTTCCAAGAAACTTCAGCCATTTTGTTGATACTTACCCAAAAACGCAGCATGTGGAACGAAAACAGAAACTAATGTCACTGATGTCTATACATCTTGGGCTCGTCTCTCAAAACACACCTTTTGAGATAGGCTCCCAATAAAAAGATAAGGTGGAGGCCAACTAAAACCAACCATGGGCCAAATGCGATGGGACATTTTGTGGAGGTTCTGACCCGGAAAGCTTTAATGAAGTCTTGGCACCTGCATTGGTGGAGCAAGGCACGTTTCTTGGGGTTTCTTCAAGTGTGCGTGGAGGTTGGTAACCATCCAAAATGATATGAATAGATTCACGCAGCAAAGGAGTTGGAACTTCACCCACCAAAAATCTTTGTTTTTTTAGCATGTGAATTGAACATCACATTGAACACATCTAGCAATTAACATTATTGACATCATATACTGAGATGCTTGAATATTTAAGGATGGATGGCAACATTTTAAACCCCAATCATGGAATAGTAGAAACCGTGATGGAAGATTGGGGATGAAAGTGGTGGTTAAATGTGTCAATACTCAATGCCAAAAGTCGTCTTGGAATTGAGGGGATGACAGTATTTTTTTTTGAATTGTTCCCCATTGGGTAGTTGAGATGACACTTTTTGTTTTGACATTCAATTTTTGTCATCATAGTTCATGCCATGCATGACAGATTGCACGTGTTTTTATGGGTGTATATGGTGTATACTATATATGTATATATGCTTCTGATGTTCACAGTGGAGTGGTGCTAGAATCTTGGCTCTAAGGGAATGCGAGCAGTCACTTCTGGGGTTTCCACCGGAAGTGCCTTAGCTGTCGCATTAAAGCTACTCAGTTGGGCCGATAGGCAACCCCCGGTCCCTACAGCTCCTTCAGATTTCTGTGAAGCATTTAAATTTGGTGGTGGGGCTAGGCACTTTGGTGGTTCAGCTTTGCTGTTGGGCTGGCTGCTGGAGTGCTTTGCTACGCCTTTGTGGAACTGGTGCTCACCTGCAAGTGGGCTTTGATCGAGTGGGTTTCTCACTGCAAGAACGGTGGTGTTGGGCCTTCTGAAAAGTGTCGACTGGGAAGCCGTTGTATCGGCTTTGTTGATGGAATGGAGGGTGCAGGTCCTAGAGTTTGAAGTGGCAGAGCTTCGAGAGGAGACGGACAGTTTGAGGGTGGAACTATCAAGGATCAGGAGGTCCCTTGCGGGCCTTCGGGCCGGAGAAGCCAGTCGAGTCACTGGTTCTTCCCACTACAATCGAGAGGTGGCTGACGGCTATTCCGAGGACTCCTACAGCGTTGTGGACTCCGTGAACGTGAGGCCTCGTGATCTACCTGGTGCAGCTCCTGTGCCCCCAGTCCTTTGCCGGTTTCGGCGGTTCCAACACAAGAGACTGATTTCCCTATCCCACCTCCTACTGCTGGACCTTTGACCTGGAGGCAGAGAGAGGACATAGCAGACCGTGTGGGAGAATTTCTGGCCCGTTGCGTCTCTGGGGTCCACAGAGGACGTAGTGGCAGAGACGCGAACCCTTTGCAGAGCCGAAGGTGGATCGTTGTTCGCGATTTTTCTGGGCAAATTTACACTCCAGTCAGGATGTTTTCATCGTGGTCTTCCTGCAAAAACCTTTGCAAGCGAGGCAGTGATCCCGGATCCTCCATATTCGTGGGGTTTCTGTCAGAACGTGAGTGCAAACGTGCAGTTGATACGGCAGGTCTGGTTGGTGTGGCGTGCCGTGGATTGAACCATGACTTCATTCTCGCAGCCCCTTGCTGCGAGTGGTGGCTCTCCCTACATCTTTGAAGAGGGAGAGGTTTTGGAAGACTATTTGATTTCTCAGTTTTTTGTGGACCCGCAGGTTGGTAAGCCTGCTGTCCCTGTGATCCTCATCACAGAGCTACAAGATCGTCCTTTGGTTTGTGTTCCTCACTCAGTGTGGAACCGAGCTGTATCGAAGAGAGTTTTGCCGAGCGCAGCATTGAGACGCGTTGCACTTAGGAACTTATAAGTTCAGAATAACAGAACTTGTCGGGCCTTAAGTCATGTTATATGTTGCTAAGTTCAAAATAAGTTCAATGATTTTTGATGCTACTTATGATGTTACTTAGGAACTTATAAGTTAGTTAGGGCCCAAGATGGTAGACCTCAAAACTACTTATAACCTACTTAGCTACTTATGAAAAAGTCATGTTTTCAACACCTTTTTGTGCATGTGGCCAAAAATGCAAACAAATGTATGTCTTTTTGATATATCTTTGGTTTGGTCACCGCAACATTTTGGTGGCTCAAAGGATTTCTTGGAAAATGGCTAGCAGAGTGTCAAAACAAGTGGACGCATCTCAGAGGTTCTTGCGTNAAAAGTTATGTTTTCAACACCTTTTTGTGCATGTGGCCAAAAATGCAAACAAATGTATGTCTTTTTGCTACATCTTTGCGTTGGTCACTGCGACATTTTGGTGGCTCAAAGGATTTGTTGGAAAATGAGCAGCAGAGTGTCAAAACAAGTGGACGCATCTCATGAGTCTTGCGTGGGTTGCAGAACCTTCCAAGCTTTGCGGAGACGCGTTCCAAGCAAGCGGAGCAACTTTTGACCACATGCAGTGGAAGTTTGCTTGACTCCGCAAGATCTGCAAGGCTGGGTATACTGGTCTGCCAGAATGCTGTTGACATTTCTGATTATTTCAATCTGAAATGTTGGCAGCTTCGGCGAAGCATCTGGAAGAATTTTGCGAGCTGCTTCGAAGCATGCACAGAGACCGCGAGACCTGGTGCGCGGAAGCAGTTGGCTTTTACTGCACTACTCGAAGGGAACATATAGCTGGCTTACCTACTGGTAACCGACTAACGACGTGATTTTCTGAGATGTCCGCGAACTGTCCGCAACTGTCCGCAACTGTCCGCGGACAAAAAACATATAGTCCGCGCTGTCCGCGCAGGCCTTGTCCGCGGAGGATATATCTAGCTNCGCACGTGCAGCTCTACTGCGCAGAATGCACCCTGCTTTCCATGATCAAACCAGGAAATGGTAAACATACAGCACGTTTCAACATCAACAGGTTTTGGTGGAGTTATGGCAAAAGAACAGTTACTTATGAGCTACTAAGTTGATTGCTACCTTCAATAGATACCTTGCTACTTACCAGCTTCGATCATGGCCAGTGCCTTCCTGAACGATGACACCTCGTCTCCTTTGAAGAGTACTTTTTTGTCACAACGATCAGACTTATTGATAAATACCAGCCAACAGCTGCTACGGTCGTTCCTGTGAATTTTTCCATTTTTGTAATGGAATGTTCCGCCGCCAGGTTTTGGGTGTGATGGTCTTCGGACTACCTTTGGTAACCCCATTGGTCTTTTTAGGGGTGCAAAGTGCTTTGGGGCTGGACTTCCCTTTGGCCTTGGCCTTAGCCTTGGCTTTCCCAACTGGCTTAAGAGTTTGGGGAGTGGCATCCCTTTGAGGTTGATTTTTCTTGGACTCCTTCTGTGTAAATGCCTTTTCAACAAGTTTGGCATTGTCCTTAGGCCTATAGTATTGTTTGGTTTCGGAGGATTCGGACGCATACTTCCTAAGTCAAACAAATCTTCGTTCTTCTGACTCTTTGGAACTTCAGTCGGTTGAGAATCCGTCTCCACCGGGGGCTCCTCTGTCTTCACTGATTCCACTGCCTCTGGCTTGTTCGCAATGGCCAAAGTTGTAGTTGAAGGCGTGGCTGCCGGTGATGATGATTGGGTTTCAGGATGATCAAGATCACCCAAAACCTTTTGTTTCTTCTGGTTGGCAAAAATTTGGAGGTTCTTGACATCAGACCGTGAACCATTTGAGGGACCACCAAGCCGTCCCATCTTCAGGTGAAACATTTGCATCATCATGTCAGTCTGTGTGGATGCCCCTCCGGGGACAGTAGTCCGAATCTTGATGTTGGTCTTCCGCTTTGGAATGTCTGAGGATGACATTCCCAAACTTGGAGAGGCATCTGCATCTGGACCCTCTTCCCCATAGCAAGTCTTGTAGATGCCTGGTTGGTGGGAGCTTACGAGGCGAAGACGGGTATTTAGCAATGTGCTGAAGGCACTGAGGAGCATGCTTGACCTTAGCCTTCAAGCTGCTTTTGAAAGCTTTGAGTAGTTCCCATTTGGCCTGATCTGATTCAGCGGGGATGCCACACTCAATCATGGTTGCCACAATGTGTGCCACCGTTGGCTCCGATGGAAGATGCAAACCTAAGGCCATACATCTGGCCACAATCCGCTCCACCTTGATCATGCAGTGGGCATCACTTGCCAACAACTTTTTGTCACTGGAAGTCATGTAACCTGAGAAGGCGGTCAGAGTCTGAAGTGGCCTTCTTCCTTTTCTGTTGCTGGTGAAGGTGGTGCAACTGGAGACCTTCTCAGCCAACGCTTCCCGTTGCTCATCACTCCAAAAACTAGTGGCAAGGGCATTGGAGATAGCTGCCGCTTCACTTAAGGACACTTGCCCAGCAACATGGTCTAACTTGCCCATCATGAACTGGAACTGGTTGGTCAGCATAGCTTCGAAGGAACTCTTGGAGGCAACTTTTTGCTGAGCACACAGAAGCTCATCCAGTGCCTTCATGTCATTCAGCAATTGCTCACCAACTGTTGACGTCATGACCTATTCTAAATCAATGCTTGGGCCAACCTTACCTGCTGCGAGCATTGATGCCCAGCAAGCGCGAGCTAAAAGCCAAGCACAAACATATGACTCAAGACAATCTAGCAAATGAGTTGCCTAACACTCGGAATCAAGAATGGCTGGGCCAGTTATAGGCTCGCCCTTTGTAGCTGGGCCAGTAGGCTCGCTTTGTGTACCTGGGCCAGTAGGCTCGCTTAAACTGCAAAAAAAAGCAATGGCACTGTGACAAAGCAAGAGTGAAGCAACCAGCTTGCCAAACCGTTACATTGCTCTCTTCCAAAATCAATTCAAGTATCATGGTTGGAAGAAATTCTTGATAAGCAACTAGCTTGATGCAGTTTTAACCTTTTTCCGACAAGATCAATCCAAGAAGGTTTTGCATGGGACGCCAGCGATCAATCTAAACGAGCTTCACCACACCCAACTGTATATCTAAGAAGGAGTGAACGGTGAACCAATCTAAGCTGTTTGAGTGGCATCTTTAAAAGCCAAAATCTACTCGCCAATTCCCTGCCGCAGCCTGCATGGCCCCAATGAAAAATCACAAGGTGTTGAAAGGGTAATCAAGGATTGAACAATAATACAACCATAACCCAAGATTGAACAATCATACAACTTTGGGGGCTTGTACAGCAGCTAGGGTTTACCCGACCATCTACATGCGGCCTACAAAATGCCCCTCTCCAAGCACCAGTGTGCTGGCTTGGCTATCAAAAACGCTTTCAGTCTCAGAATCAGTGGAGGTTGGAGAGTCTGCCCCTTTACCCTGCAACCTCATACGCTTCTTGGGGCGGCAATCACCAGCCTCCAAGTCTCTGATGGCCTTCAGGTCTGCTGCAGGTGTCTTGTGATTCTTCTTGTCTGGAAACAGCAAGTTCTGACTCAAGTCCGTGCACTNTTTTTTTTTTGGTACATCCGAAGAACTGCAAAGAGCTGATCATCCAAGTTCTTTCTATAATGAAATCCTTAACAAAAGAACCGAGAGAATGCGTAGTTTCCTGTGGCTGCGAAAGTCCATGCAACAGCTACAACCTCGCCATCTTCACGCCAGTGAAGCTCTCGTATCAGATTGATGATGGGTTGGTGTGAGTGCACCAGGATCACAGCAAAAGGATACTGATTTGCCACATGCCTGTAGATGAGGAACAACTGCCCATTGTAATCTCGAACCTTGTGATGGACATACTTGTTTGCGGATCCACCATGGGCCCAGTCTGACAAAAAGATTGCCTCCTTCTTTTCAAGTCGTGCAAGATGGTAGCGGTGATCCAGCCACTTGAAATCCTTGTTGGAGGGGATCTCGTCTTCATCGTAGAGCCAGGTCAGCTCAAGAGGATGTTCTGGGCTGAAGGCCTTGTCTAGCTCCACCATGCCGAGTTGGGGAGTAGGCTTCAAAATCTACAATGTTCTACGGTAGAGGAGCTCTGATCCGCGGACACCATCCTTTAGTTTGTGAACTGGAGCGAGTATTCGTAAATACCCAGCTGAAAGCGAGCTAATAGCCCAGCTTGATTAAAAAACAACTAGTCCAACTCCATCGTTTCGAAACTTCGGATTGGTGATTGAGACTTCAATCCACGACATCTTTGTTCTAAAAAATGACATGCTCAGATCTCTTTCAGTGAGTCAGTGACAGTTGTTTTTTCCGTTTGCGTTTTTCGTTTAAAGGAGAAAACTTGTTGAGACTTCAGAGATTGGATACTTGAGTGTTTAGATTGGTGTAGATAGTATCTGGATGATTGTGGGGTAGCAATCCAACAAATCAATCGACTATCAGATAATCAGATATATATCTTTCAGTGGGTCAATGACAGTATTACCTAAAAATGTAAACCAAAAGGGATCAGGAAATGTTCAGCTCAAGGGATGGTGATTTTTCGGAATAACTCCAAGTTTAGATTCTTAAATGATCCATTGTTTTTGGAAGAACTCCAACTTGACATTCTCCTGAAATAAAACGCCAGATAACCAAACCCAAAACTCAAGAGTACATTCTGCAGTGAGTGTTTCTCCATGTGATGATTGGGGTACTTGCCATATCAGCTGGTGCAGGGTTTTGCCCATCGACAGTATCTTGAACTTTCTACCGTTCTTGGGTAATTCATAGGGTCCAACCTCCACCCTGCAACAGTGGATAAAGAGATTTTTTTCACGTTTTATGAAGAGGCCAATACTAACTCCTTCTCCCATAAAAGAAAAGGGACTGGTCCAACATTAATGTCATTTCATTTGGGATACGTTTCCACTTCAATGATTCTGGTAGACAGGGTAAGTTGTGGAAAAAACGCAATGTTTCCAGACAAAACCAACAAGTTATCCAAAAAAAGATTAATGAAAAATCATCGACTATGAATTTTGAACACTCCCAACCCAATTCATCTTCCCATCACGCTATAGCGTTGTTTCCACATCACCATCATACTGTCGAGTAACTGCAGCTCCAGCCAAGTTATGACTTTTCATGACGAGCAACCTACCACCTAGTTCATCATTGTTGGTAGCAGCCATCATGAGGCAAATAGTTGATGCTACTGGATGTTTTTTTTTTCATAGCTCGATCAAAGCCATTGTGATTCCATACACTGATTTTTTTATCAATCTTAAAAAAAACTGGTAGGTACCATATTGGACATTTTATAGATTAGATAAACGCTAATGATTCATTACTTGTCTTTTTTATAGATTGATAAAAAAACCGGATGATTCACCGCTTGTTTTTTTATAGATTGATAAAATTCCGGTATTCTCAAATCTGACATTTTCATAGATTGATAAAAAATGATTTTCTCACACATGAAGTATTCTTTGGTTTTTACATCTTCAACAGATCAATGGGTATGATTCGTGTCTTTTCGAAATACAGACGGAGAAGTCTGAGCGCCAAATCTAAGCAAGTAAAGACTAACAGTATGTAGGAGATAGATAGGTAAACTAATATTAAAACAACATTCCATAAAAACCAAATGACTAGAAATGCCAAGTGTGTGTTTCTGAAATAGCCCTTGTGAATCTGCATCCACCAACTCTGAGTAAGTAAGGTTCGTGCGCTACCAGCAAACGGAAGCGAACTAACGGGCAGGCGAGCAAAACCACAAGCAGCAACTAAGACCTATGACGAAATGCAACTGTACACTACCAAGACATCGAAACCGTCAGAAAAAATGGACGCACCCATTTTTTCAAAAACAACGTCGTGAATTTAGAGACCATGCCCTTGTTGTTTCACAGCTTTAGATCATGATCAAACAGCCCTAGATTGCCCAGCGCAATGTCACGTCCAAAGTCACGACTGCCCTGCTGTCTAGGCATCTCTTATTGAATTGAAAGACCGGGCGGCCAACATCAAAGCATCAAAACTCGAGTTTGGGGTTCAGTTTGAGAAGCAATGGCTTTTGAAGTTCTCCTAATTCCGAAGATCTCATTCAAATGTAAAAGCGGATACTTAGGTATCTATTTCATGAGGTCCCACTGCCACTTGGCCGGTCCCTCACCATAGTATTCGCCCTCTCTTGTGGAAGGACTTCATTGAATTTGAACCAATGTCACACATACACACAGTGGCAAATCCTAGTCGTCGCAGNGTCCCTCACCATAGTAGCCATCGCTTCAGAAATATTCACCAAAGCATCGACCACTTGACCTTGTTGGCGAACGCAACTTCCACCTCTGAGGTGCGGCCACGAGTTCGCCCTTGTTGAATCCTGGGCAATGAGTTGATAGGAACACTGAAATGTCATCTTGGGCAAACACTGTGAGAAACCAATCTTTATAGACCTATAATTTCTACATCGCCAGCCGAATCAAAAAAATATAGATTGATAAAAATCTCTACATTGAAAAATGCTCAAGTAATGGGACCTGCGGGATGGTGATGGAGAGAGAGAATGGGACAAAGCGACAAAAAGAAAATCTAATGAAATGAAATCGAGAAGCGGTTGGACGTTGCCCTAGCTGTCAATGAAGCGCCCATCAGCAGTGTATGCACCATGGCCTTCTGATCTTCCACCGTGATGTCGTCCACAGCCCTTCCCACGATTCCAACCACCACCACCACCGCCACGACCACGGCCAACTTCACGATGACCACGCCACTGATCATCTCCCCAACGACTGCCACGATCCACTGCCACCACTCCAGTCACGCTGCTCCGGCTCCTCTTCAAGAATCTCCTCCATGTCATCATGATGGCCACCACGTTGAGGTACATCAGGTGGTGTTCTCGGTGCTGGAACTTCGCTGGAATTGCATCAGTTCTGGGTCTCTTTGATCTCTTTGGCGATACTGGTGATGTCGAGCCCTCATCATCTACCAGCAGCATGGCCATGTAGGGATCCATCACCGCCATCTCATCATCTGAAGGTTCGTCGCCACCACTGCCAGACGCTCTAGCCATGGCAGCAATTCAAAACCTAGATATGCAGCGCAACTGCAACGATGGAAGTTAAAGTTCAGTATAGAATCTAGAACTCAGGTTGAAATTCTGTTGAAGTTGAGTGCACAAGTGCTCTGTCAAAATCACGACTGCTTGGTGATGATGGAAGGTCATTAAAATGATGAAACATGTTGACACTTTGCTGAAGTTTGCATCTTTAATGTGTGTTGGATGAAGTGTGCTCAGTGTGCTGTTACTCAGCGGTTGCTAGCTATAAGGTCACGAGACCCGTCACTTTCAAAACCAACATTGATAGCATAACTTGAAAATGTTGATGGAGTATTTGAACTGGAAGCCCCCGCCATTTGAACTGCCCAAAAAGGCATTGTGAGTCGACAGTCAGAAAAACACCGGCTGGACAACCGCTCGAAACCAATACGTTGATCAACAATCATGAAGACAAGAGTCTTGAGAACGAGTTCAAGTATACTTCACTTGATTTCAACATTTCAAAAATGGACTTTGCTTAAAGCCTTGATATCTTAGTTGGAGTTTCAAAGATCATGTCAACTCATGTCTCCCACCCACTGGCTGTTGGACGTGTCATGCATTGAACCAATCCCTTGTGTTCACCTATATGCTCTCAAACCCCATCAAAAAGGTGTACTTCAAACAAAGAACACGTGTTGGAAACCTCTTGGGATCACTATCACCAATCTTAAGGGAAAAAAACGCCGTGAATACAAAAGCTGGGCCTATTATACAGTGGCTCGCTAGTTAGCTGGGCCAATTGGCTCGCTAAAGCTGGGCCTGTTGGCTCGCTAAATCAAGGTGTTAGAGGTCAAGTTGAAACATCCCACGATGATCCTCAGTTGGAAGGTGGACACGTGTCAACTGATACTGTTGGAATCTGTTGGACTTATAAGGAGCTCAACTGGACCTGAACAGTAGTAGGTACTTGTATACCCTAATTACCGAATTACTTGTTCAGTTTAAAAAGTTGAACAACAGTTCGGTGCATTTGGATGACCCTTCTATGTGGTAAACCTGGATCTACTTACAATGGTTACCATATGGGATAATGATCTAAAGTATGAACTGCACACCTCGAGGTAGTTTACATCCTCCTGAAAAATTGAATTGGTGGTCGCCATGTCCCTTTCCCCCTCACCCTTCAGTCTAAGTACGCATACTTTTCGCAGACCTCACAACATCATCGGCTTGAACGGGAACCTATTGAATGTCAGATCAAAATCCTGTCAGCTGGTGTCTCTTGAAACCATCAAGCCTTAGCTTGAACTTTCCCAATCAGCAGGGCCAACAGCGACAAACACAAAGACCAAACTTGGGCATTTGCAACGAGAAAAAAAAGCAAACTAAATTTCCAAATCATACATAGACATAGACCCTGCTGTCCCCCACAGTTTCCACGATACCATACTTCTACATGAAACAAACTAACAATCCTTGGCGATTCGCCTCTTCTTAGCAGGTGGTTTTTTAACCCCATCCAACTCAAAATTCAAGATTCCCACTCTCAGATGCTCTAAGACCACTGCATCCAACTCAAGCCACAAAGACATAGTGCCAACACCCCACAAGCACTTAACCGTCCGCTCACCAAAGCTACCAGCAGCAGGCATGCTCACATCAACACACTTTGGAGCCACTAAATGATCACTAGGCTTCACTTTGCGCTTCTTCTGCTTCCCCTCATTGGTCTCATCCTTTGTGGCCTGATAGTATGCCTCCTGGGATGCATCATTGCGACGTGTCAAGAGTGCCTGAAAGAAGTCGGCTTTCATTTGGTGCTGCTTTTCCTTCCTCAAGTCCAGCGCCTTGCCTGTGACAAAGAAGGTCAGCTGCCTGCTCCACCTAGAAATTTCAATGAAGGGAACATCCTCCACTGAGCGCACCATGGGTGTCCACGCAGTCTTCTTCATCTTGTCATTCTTTATGATGTGGCTTGTCTTGATCTGAAGGTTTGACATGGCACCACTTGGAGATAGCGAGCTATATAGCCCAGCTAATGGTGAGCAATTGCCCAGCCCAACTAGTTGACAAGGTTTGAGCTTGCTGACACATGAGTAAGTTGACGACTGAAGATTTCATATTTCACGCATTCACTACCCACCACGCATCATGTATTTCAACTGTGATATACTGTTATGAAAGCATTCTCGGTTGATGATGAATCTGCGTTTGCAACGAGACTAGAGATCATCTCTGATGGTTTGCCCCATCCGCTGGCTGTGCAACCTACCCTTAAAGAGTTGGGTTCCTGTGTCTGCCTTGAGAAGATTAATAGAAGAATCTGTTGAAAACAAGATCCTAAGAAACTTCTAAAGATCTGAAATACTTCTAAAGAAACAAGATCCTAAGAAGCACATAACTTGCAAGGTCTGACCGGACTGGCCTTCCAAAACTTGCTGACTACAAGTGCCACTTGAATGCCCGTCTTTGCCTTGAGACAATTGATAGCAACAATCAACAATTGTTTGAATTTCTAGATGGTAGGATCATTTTGAAGGAAAACGCCTTTAAGAAACGCCCTATTATATATAATATACAGTACAACTTACAAGGTCTTACTGGGCCTGCTGTGGCTAAACTAGTGCAGAGATCTTTCACGAATCCGGAGTTTTAGTAGTACGTCGTCTCTCCGGGGCCTGCCCTGCCCGAGTAACCAGCATTGCCACAAGGATCCTTCTTCTCACGGTAGAACACGAGGGAGTCACCCACCTGCAGCTCCTTGGTGTTTAGCATGATAGGGATCTTCACTACCACATTCTCAGGAGATTTCTTACTGGTTTGGTCTCATAGGATTCTAGGCATGGTGTCAATTCCATGTTGCATTCATCAGGATCGTCACTGCTTTGCACAAAGAAGAAGGGTGAAAATGAACTTCTTGTCAGCATTCAACAAGTTCATTGGGCACAGAGAGAAAGGAGTTTCTCACCCTCATGGTTCGTTGCAAGTGCCCCAAGTGGGACATTCATGGATGGCATCTTCCCCTCCAAACTCATGGTGATTTTCGTGGTGGCAGGTGCGAGCACCAACTTGCCAATCCCAAACTCCTTCATGGACTTGACCACCTTCGAGGGCTTGATAGTCAACTCAATGTCCGAGTCAGCCCTTGCATGCTTGGTACACACGTCCCCCAGAGCCAATGCCGCCCGTGCTTTCACAATCATGTGATGGAAGTCCCTAGTAAAGGGACCAGAGTGTTTAGCGTGCTCTTCTACCAAAATGGGGTCTTTCTTGGGTGTATACTTTTTCCATTCGTTTTTGAGAAAGGAAGTGGATGGAACTCTGTACTCACCCGGCTGAATTTCTGCATCCTCTTCGGCCTCATCAACCTTCAACACCACAAACTCATCTTCAAGGCCCACGATTCGGGCATAAATCTTGTCCTGCGACCTGGTCACATGGTCACCCAGTTCAAAGCCCAGCTCTTTGACTAACCGCTGCTTGCCACCGATGGTGCCGTCGGAGTTGTACTCACGCATCCTGAGGCCAGTACAAAAAGGAAACAAATAGCGAGCCAACAGGTCCAGCTTGGCGAGCCTCTTGGCCCAGCCTTGATGCAATATCATACATATATATATATATATTTATATATCTTGATGTCTCTCGATTGAAAACTGCCATGGAAACTTTGAAGCTTGGAAATCCAATGGGTTGAAAATTTAAGCATTCCAGTGGCGAGAGTTGTGTCTTAAGGGAAAAAAAACGCCGTGAATACAAAAGCTGGGCCTATTATACAGTGGCTCGCTAGTTAGCTGGGCCAATTGGCTCGCTAAAGCTGGGCCTGTTGGCTCGCTATATCAAGGTGTTAGAGGCCAAATGTTAACAAGTGAACAAAAACAAAAAAGTACATCTCTTTGCAAAACAAATTTCTGGTGCTTGGATGCTGGAGATGATGTTTTGGAAGGCTTGTCTTCATTTGCAGTCTCATCAATCCTAAAGGACTCCCATTTGGAGGTGAGGTGGGGGCCACCCTGCTTTTGAATGTAATCGAGGTGGAACTGGATGGCACTCTCAACTGAGCCTTTGAGGTGTTTGACGTCTCGCTTGTCAAGGATGACTTCAATTGCATGCTGTTCCCAAAACTGAAGATCCAAGTAGAATCTCTTGGGAAGCTCACCATCTGCGGCTATCTGCCGGACTTCGGCCATCATTTTCTCGATCTGAACCATCTTGGAAACCATGCCTTGGCTGAAGATGCGTTTGATGTCGCCCAAAGTCAGATACTTCGGGTCTGAATGGGCAAAGAGCAAACGCAAGATTGCATGACGCACCCTGATGAGCAACTCACCCGGGACCTTGCAGTCTTGGGACAACAAATCCCACACTTCACTCCCCAGTGATGTTCTTTGGGTGCAACCCCAAACATTGACGAACTCGGACAACATAGAAGTGACGTGCATCTTGTCCACCACCAAACTTGAGGAGGTACTGCCACAGAAATGGAATCGAAGTTGCGCATTGAGGTTTGCTCCTGAGGAGTAGGCTTTTGACATCCTTAAAGGGAATGTCCTTCCCAGGAGAATCCTTCACAAGTTGTGTCCATACATTGTGCATCCGCCTACCGAATTGTAATTCACCTTCTGCCCGGGCCAGCTGGCCCCCCGTGTTGGCTGCTTGTTGAAGCAATCCTGCAATTTGTGGGTACGCTTCGCCACTTGTCATCCAATGACCGTCCACTCCATACCAAACTGTGCAGCGTCATGGAAACTGCGGTCGTGCGCACACAGCGCCCCCAGGGACAGCTTCCCATCGATCATGACGCAACTCATCTGTTGAAATGTTGAGCATCCACCCCTGAACAGTCTAAGAACACTGTTCGCGTGGGAGGCTGATACTGAGCCGTATTTAACGGTCCCTGGCCCCGCCCCCACTGGGGCAAGGGGAAACAGACCTGAACTGCTGTTTGCAACCAAGGCCATGTTGCTTTTCCACCTTCTCTGACTCATCTTGATCGAGTTCTATAGCAATGGGACGAGGTTCCCTGGTCGTTCCACCCCACACTGAGGATATCTGCAGCCAACCCATGAACCTCACAGAACACCAGCCCCGTCACGATTCATTGTGTGCGGGTAGACAAAGTCTGGGCCAATCCTTGTTGTCCAACACAAGTTGAACTTCCTCGGACAGTTTCAGGGGGCAGAATTTCACTGAAAAAACTCATGATCTAGTGGCGAGCGTTTTTTTGGCCCAGCCCAATTATTTGACCACAAACAAAATGGACCAATCATTGTGAATTTCACTTTAAAAAAAAATAATAGTGGCGAGCCTTTTGGCCCAGCCCAATGACTTGACCGCAAATCAAATGGAAAATCGTTGTGACTGAAATCGGGACAAAGATTCTTGAGAGTGCTCATGAGGTGAGCCATGCTCTTGACCAATCCACCACCGGAATTTACATTTGCAAGTAGCTTGTCAATCTCTTGCCTTACTTCGCTAGTGATCGCCATGATGAGCAATCATCGGATTTCCTTTGATTTCCTTGAGCTACAGTACACCCAAACATCATCAATCGTTTTCAAGTGATGCGATGGTGAACAACTTGCCAGTGGATGCTTCCACATTGGCCAGGCTATATCTAAACATTTGGCATTCTCACACAGTTACAGTTGCTACATGTATACATGTCAAGACCAATCTTGAATCTTGAAGGCTTCAAAGAGTGTTTGCTGCAAAGATTTTCGCAAAGTCCGCTTCGTACGTGACCTCAAATGGTTCAAATCAGGTGGCGTGGACGAGCAACCAGGAGCTCATCACCAACTTGCATATTCTAATTAAAAATCGCATGTGGTGAGATCCACACTGCAGGCAAGTAGATGCTCAAATTTCAAATATAGCTTGCATCATCCAAGCCATTTGTACTTTCCTTGGCGGTACTCTCTTTCACTGCAGTACGCCACAAAAACACTGCTGATTCCCAAGATTTCTTGTTGGCGTGGTCGCCAGGTTTTGGGGTGCTTGGCTGATCATCCCTTTTCACTAGCTTGTAGGACACATACATCTCCTTAGCTCGGTAGTGCTCCAGAAACTTCTCTCGCTTCTGCAACCGCTCTTGCTTCTGCAGATCCATTGGGAAAAGTTGATCAAGGATGATTGCGATTTTGAACAGAAACACCTGCGAGCAAATATGCCCAGCATTCAAGCGAGCTAAAGCCCAGCTGTTTGGATTTGTTTCGTCCTACAAGATCTACAAGTAAAGTGGCAACCTTGTTTCCTTGTTTGTGGTTTGGGGGTGTCCCCTAAACTTCGAGGTTCAAACCCCAAAACATCCCAAAAATTCAGGGGGTGGGGGTATCCAAAATTGGTAAAATTTACTTAAGCGAACGTGGGCCCCAAGTTTTAAAACGCTTTTTCCCCAAAGGTTTCAGAGGTACATACATGACCCAGGAGAAAAAAACATGGTGCAAAGCATTGGATGAACGCCCATTAAAGTAGAATATATATACCTTGCAATTTTTGGATTTAACCGTTTCCCTTCCAACCTTGTTTTATTGCGAACCATTGGGACGACTTGGAAAAACAAAGTTTGGAACCGACCTTCTTTGCCATTTGGTAAACAACCCGCCGAGTGCGGAAACACCGTTTCAAACCTTGTACTCTAGTTAAACAACATGGATACGAACACATCATCACCTTTAAAAACCATGCATTTATTTCATATATCACCTTACCACTGAGTTCCGGGATGTAGCAGCATTAAACAAACATTGGCACCACAAAAAAAACACGGACGTTGGAGCTATACCGGCTAAAGCCCAAAAGAGGAAACAAGTTGTGACAACTGTATCCTTGACTATAAATCATATGGCATTTTTAGTGAATGGAGATGGAACCATTCATCTTTTTTGGACCCACGAACCCATCGGGGCAGCATGCCCCGCCTGCAAAAGGCAGCGGCCGCTGCGGTGCAAAAATTCCTTTAAACAACCTGTATTACGGCACGGTGCGTGGGTAAAATGCCTATATAGGGCCTAAAGTTTAAATGGGAAAAAACAGTGCCAAAGAACCCTTCCAGAACGACAACAGACACAACAGTCTGTTGAGGTTTTGGATATAAAAATACATGTGTATACATATGTATATACTTATTTGTATGAAGCATAAGCTTTTTGTGTGCATGCGTGGTGCCACTTTGGCGCTGAATGGCCTACTTAGCGAAGGTGCTAAGTAGGCCGGGGCGAACTTGCTAAGTAGGCCGGGGCGAACTTGCTAGTAGACCAGGGTGGGCTTGCTAGGCCGGGGCGAACTTGCTAAGTCGACATGGCGCAGTTGCCTATGTTGGCCAACCGATGTAGCTATATCTGCCAAGTTTGATGGCGGACTTGGCTGTGTTGACCTCCATGTTGGCCATGTGCACCAGTTGCACTTAGCAAACTTATTATCTAGATAGCACAAGGCTCCCAACATACTAAGTTGGTGCACGTACTTAGACTGTTTAGACCAACTTATAACCTAGGATGCCAGACTTGTAAGCACAAGACCGCCCAGCCAAGTGGTGGATCGAACCGCATCTCTGCTCCTCGAAAGAATCTTCGGAAGGCTGCCGTATTTTGCTCCGTTGTTCGGTGCTTCAGCATATCAATATCGGAAAAGATGGGATCTGGCTATAGATGCTTTCTGCCGTGGGTCTACGCCGACGTTGACCCCAGGTGGGTTACGAGCTGGATCAGCAGTTTATCATTACAAGATGGGAAAACCCATAGCCGATTTGATGTGGCTGATGCGGCTTCGGTCGCAGACTACGGTCGAATCATATTTACAGGAGGTAGCGGCATTGAACGTTTTGGCCACCATGCCGTCCGAGTGCAGAAACGCCATTTTGGCTGCTGCATCTACTTTTCCCTATTTGATTGCTGGTTGCCTATCTGGCCGGGGCTCTTCTTGAGAATGACAAAGCAACTTAGTCTGCGCAGGTCTCGTCACCTGGCCCGCTCCTTGTAGCAATGGATGGACTTTACCCATGCAAAGCTCTTCATGCTGCTCTACCACTTGTTGGATGTGGCTTTTGCAGTGCAGCGGAGTTCTATGCTTAGCACTGCGTCTACGTCACGACCTCTCCATCAACGTGGCAACGACTCGAGCATCAATGGGCGCGAGAAAAAGATAGCACCAGCGTCCGTGAGGGCACATGAAACGAAACATGGGAACATATATAAATATAAATATATATCTATTTATTTATATATATATATATTGGATCTATACCCCCCACCCAGCAACAGTCACGAATAAAAGGTTTAGGTTGGGATTCCCAAGCCTAAAAATGTAGTGTCATCCTGGTTAGTGACGATTGCATCCTGGGTGGGGTGGTAGATCCAAGATATCTATACCCTGGAAGTGGAAAAAGGATAAAAAAAGATAGGTTTTCACCAAGAAGACTATTTCTTAAGTAGGGAATTTGAATCATCCAGAGTTCTGGTTGCTATTATTTCAATCGTCAGCTTAACTTCCAGGGTACATATGATACAGGTCTTTGGCATCTTGTTCCACCCCATTTTTTCGGTCAGGTGTGCCCGAAAGCGACGCGGAAAACTTGGAGACTGTAGCCTTTTCAAACGCCACAGTGGAGGTTCTCAGCGACCAAGCCGGCGGTTGGGAATTCCCTCAAAGTGGTGGTTTAGTAAGGGAATTTACCCAAAAATTCCCCTGCATTCAGATTTGAGCAATAGTCAAAACTTGGGTTGGTTGTCTTATGTAGGGGAGGAAATGCTACCCAGTGATGTGGGGCATTTTCTTTTTTCAGAATCCCTACATGAACCAAACAGGATTTCATCGAATGTCATTCCCAAAAAAAAAACAGACAGACCGTCAAACCCCTGAAAAAGGAGGCCAAAACCAAAAGGGAAAGTAGATTCTCAATCACCATCTTGCAGGGCCTGGGGGAGCCCTTGAAGTGGAACATGGAATCTGTATGTAAGGGTCCTGGAAAAGGAGCCAAAAGGGACCGATCTTGGAAATCGTCATGGCAGGTCCCAACCGGTTCAATTCTTTGGAGGTATATTTGCTTATATTCCTATGAAAAACAGGGGTTAAAGAGTAGGCATGGATGCAAAAACGCGATGTAAAGGGTTAACAAAAAATCATCACATTGATTCAAATGACGCTTTTAGGATTTGAGGGGCATATGTTGGGAAGTCCAAGTTGTCAACGGTTTTGGGGATCGTTATGTTTTTGAGACTCCAACCCTTAACACCCAGCGAAAAACCGCCGCAGGTCGACACGTCGACAACGTCGACCACGTCGACGTCGACCTCGACCTCGTTGGGTGAACTTGGAGAAACCACGGAGAAGCCTAAGCCTACTAAGCCTCCTCAGCCTTACCCGTACAACAACCGCAGGAACAGGCGCCAGAACCGCAGGGACAGGCGCCAGAACCGCAGGGACAGGCGCGAGTATCATTGATCATCGTATCCTGGCCGATTTGAAGGCCGAAGAAGATGTTTGGGGTTTCGCATGGTGTTTTTTTTCGTATTTGTTTGAAGGGGACAGAAGCGGATCAGCAACTTCAACTTGATCTGTTTTTTTTTTGACGGTTTTTTGCCACACGTTTTTCCAATTTTTTGGGGTTTATGTGGGCTTGAAGCCTTCGTTTTGAGCATTTTTTTTTCCCCGATCTTGGTTTCTATGTAACACTGGGATTTTACCCTTGAGGGGTTCCACTAATTCAATTTCAGGTTCCGTGTGGAAACCTTGGTAGACAAAAGGGATGTAGATACATGTCTCAGTTTTTTGTTTTCGTCAAACATTTGTGTGGACTTGGGAAGAAGTTCTGTGTCAAAAGTGGTTACCAGTTTTTTTCCAAAGAGTAGCACCTGGTAAAGCCACAGGAACTTTAACATGATTATAGGCCATCTCATGTATCATACAATCAACAACGCAATGAACAGCGTTAGATCAGTTGGCTGTGACATATTGAGTTGACAAAGAACGTGTCGTTTCATGGCGTTTCATGTGAGCTGGTCTAAAAAACATCCAATAACACACCAAAAAACACACACCACACAAAAAGAAACAAAAAAAACATCAAAGCAAACAAAATCCACAAAAACAGGACCTTTTCTTTGGGCGCAAAAAACCAAAAACTCAACACGTCCCAAAGGTATGGATGGCCCAGAGGTGCAGATCCAGCCAGGCACGACCTCCGAAAACCTCACCCCAAATGTTGGTGGTGATAAAGGAAGGGAAATCCCCGTACATTTGGGAAGCTATTTGACCAGATGGATTTCACCAGGTTGTTGTACAAAATATCAGCTAGATTTTGTTGAAAAATATCTCCTCGATCCCCGGTTTTTTGTCTCAACAAAATCTCGGGTGAAATTTTGTCTGGCCCGAAGTCATGGATTGTTTTTTCTTTAAACAAATTCGGGGTCATGAAAAATGGGCGGCATCTCCATTTTTGGGGGGGGGCATTCCAAAGTTTTCGGCGGCTGAAAATGTGAAAGGGTGAGAAGTACCACTTGGTGGTTGCACAAAATGAAGCTGTATTTCCGGGGGGGGTAACGTTAAGGGGGGGTTGCTTGATTAGCCATACATGAAGAGTATGAACAAAACATTGGGTTGATTTCGATAAACTACCAACTGGTGAGTTTACCGGATTTCAGCCATACAAAACCGTATGAAATTCGGAAGGATCCATCCGAAAAATGGTCGTGTACCAGGAATCAGGGCATTTTTCACCAACCTCAACTCTCAACTCAGCACGATGATTTCCGGCCTTTCGGGGACGGGGGAAGCTATCAATCCTTCGAAAAAAATGCCAAATACGCCGAAAGTGAAAATCAACAAATGGGTTTCACTGAGGAAAAAAACCCATCCCTATTTGTTGTGGATTTTGGATTTGTAACTTCCCTACGGTTGCAAAACTGCGTTCAGGGGCAAACTCGCTGGTGAGTTTGAGGCTAAAATCCTGTGGGGGTCTGGAAGCAAATTCTACCAACTGAGTGATAGCAGTGAAGTGTTTTGTTGGCCATGACAAGCATCTTGAATAAAATTCACCACCTGTTGTTGCTAAATCTAAAACCTTGAACAAAAGCTGCCAGAAAATGTTCACCCAGAAATTTCCTGGGAACCAAATTCCTTTTTAAGATGTTGGGCCATTTTGGTGTCATATTGTGACGCCTTGCATCACGAACTTAGCTGCACATTTTTACGAACAGTGCCATGGTCAAGTCGAACTTTCCAGAAGTACTGGGTTTTAAAACAACTCCATGTAAAAAAAAATGGTGCCATTATTTTCTAAAGGTTTTATACATCCCAGGTGGTTCGCCGGATGTCTGAACCATCAACAGTAGGGATCCCTTTTTTGCGGGGCTTATAGATAATAAACACCTCTTGACAAAACAGCAAATCACCAAAACCCCCCACTGGTCACAACTCCAATGTTTCAAAAACACTAAAATCGCGGCGGCGTCGTTTGGTGCGCAGGAGTTTTGAGGTTGACCTATGAGATCGTCACTTGATCTCTGGGGCCAGGGACCTGAGATAATCTCCAAAAAAGACGGGTTTCGGGTCTGCAGGGTTTCAGCTTTCGTGATCTATTTTTGTAGCTTTGGACAGAATGTCCACCTTTTCAAAAACTGGGGGAAAAACATCCCATGGAAATCCATCCCCCAAGATGAGCATCACAGAAGCTGAAAAGTTGGAGGACTCCAGGTTCACCTGCAGTATTTTAGAATGATTGGAAATGTAAGGGGCCCAGGGTCGCCAATGCCATCCAGATTCTCAAGAAATAAGGGCCAAAATTAAGGGAACGTTTTTTAAGCAATAAGGAAAGGGATCATGGTGCATTGCGGTCGGAATCTGGGCCATTTATTCGCGTCAAGTGGGCGCCGCCCACTTGACCACTTGACCCACTTGGCCCACTTGGTCAAGTGGGAAAGAGGCCAAGTGGGTCAAGAGGGCCAGATAGGCCAAGTGGGTCAAGTGGGCCAAGTGGGCGGTGCCCACTTGAAAAGGGGCAAGTGTGATTAAAAGAAAAACGAATTTCTTTCAAAAAAGAAGCGCAATTAAAAGAAAAACAAGTTTGTTTCTTGAATAACACGCGTGATTAAAAAACGAGTTTCTTTCAAGAAAAGAAACATGATTAAAAGAAAAACGAATTTCTTTCAAAAAAACGTGGTTAAAAAAAGAAGCTTCTTTCAAAAAAAAAGATTAACAAAAACAAGTTTCTTTCAAAAAAAAAGAAGCGTGATTAAAAAAGACTTCCTTTTGAAAACAAGGATACGTGATTAAAAAATGGAGCTTCTTTCAGAAAAGGAGAAGCGTGATTCAAGAGAACGAGTTTCTTTCCAAGAAAAGAAACGTGATTTAAAAAAAAGTGTCTTTCAAAAAAAGGAAGCTTGATTAAAAAAAGGGATTTCTTTTCCAAAAAAAAACAAGCATGACTAAAAAAAACGAGTTTCTTTCAAAAAAAGAAGCGTGATAAAAAAACAAGTTTCTTTCAAAAAAAGAAACATGAATAAAAGAAAAACAAATTTCTTTCAAACAAAGAAACGTGATTAAATAAAGGTAGCTTCTTTCAGAAAATGAGAAGCGTGAATTGAAAAAAAACGAATTTCTTTCCAAGAAAAGAAACGCGATTAAAAAAAACAGTTTCTTTCAAAAAAGAAGAAGCGTGATTAAGAAAAAGGAAGCGTGATTAAAAAATGAGTTTCTCTCAAAAAAGGAAGCGTGAAAAAAAAACACGGAATTCTGATTGTACCCGCGCGAGCCCCGCAAACCGCGAAGCAGCCACTCAGCCACTCTTACAAAGTACTACTAAGTACAACAAAGTACAACAAAGTACTACGCCAGTCAGTACTACTCTTTACTACAAAGTACTACGCCGCCAGTACTACTTTGCACTACAAAGTACTACGCCAGTACTACTCTGTACTACAAAGTACTACGCCAGTCAGTACTACTCTTTACTACAAAGTACTACGCCGCCAGTACTACTTTGCACTACAAAGTACTACGCCAGTACTACTCTGTACTACAAAGTACTACGCCAGTACTATTCTGTACAAGAAAGTACTACTCCAGTACTACTCTGTACAATAAAGTACTACGCCACCAGTACTACTCCGTGCTACAAAGTACTACGCCAGTACTACTCTGTACTACAAAGTGCTAGCCAGTACTACTTGTACTACAAGTACTACTCCAGTACTACTCTGTACTACACAGTACTACGCCACCAGTACTACTTTGTTCTACAAAGTACTACGCCACCAGTAATACTGCGTACTACAAAGTACTACGCCACCAGTACTACTCTGTACAACAAAGTACTATGCCAGTACGACTCCGTACTACTCCAGCACTACTCCAGTACTAATCTGCGCTACAAAGTATTACGCCAGTACTACTCTGTACTACAAAGTATTACGCCAGTCAGGCCTACAAAGTACTACGCCAGTACTACTCCATTACTACTCAGTACTACAAAGTACTACGCCAGTACCAATGCGTACCACTCCAGTACTACTCTTGTACTACAAAGTATTTCTCTGTACTACAAAGTGCTACGCCAGTACTAGTGTACTACTCTGTTCTACAAAGTACAACAAAATACTAGCCATTATTACTCTGTACAACAAAGTACTACGCCAGGACTACTCTGTGTTACAAAGTGCTAGGCCAGTACTACTGTGAACTACAGAGTACTACACAGTACTACGCCAGTCAGTACTACTCTGTACAACAAAGTACTACGCCAGTCAGTACTACTCTGTACTACAAAGTACTACGCCACCAGTACTACTTTGTACTACAAAGTACTACGCCACCAGTACTACTCTGTGCTACAAAGTACTACGCCAGTACTACTCTGTACTACAAAGTGCTAGGCCAGTACTACTCTGTACTACAAAGTACTACTCCAGTACTACTCTGTACTACACAGTACTACGCCACCAGTACTACTTTGTTCTACAAAGTACTACGCCAGTACTCCTCTGTACAACAAAGTACTACACCATACTACAAAGTACTTTTACTCCAGTACTACTCCGTTCTACAAAGTACTACGCCAGTACTACTCTGTACAACAAAGTACTACGCCAGTACTACTCTCTACAACAAAGTACTACGCCAGTACTACTACTCCAGTACTACTCCGTACTACTCCAGCACTACTCCAGTACTGATCTGCGCTACAAAGTATTACGCCAGTACTACTCTGTACTACAAAGTATTACGCCAGTCAGGCCTACAAAGTACTACGCCAGTACTACTCCATTACTACTCTGTACTACAAAGTAATACGCCAGTACCAGGCCGTACTACAAAGTACAACGAAGTACTACGCCAGTACTACAAAGTGCTACGCCAGTACTACTCTGTACAACAATGTACTACTCCAGTACTACTCTGTACTACACAGTACTACACCAGTACTAATCTGTACTACAAAGTACAACAAAGTATTACGCCAGTACAACTCTGTACAACAAAGTACTATGCTAGTACGACTCTGTACTATAAAGTGCTAGGCCAGTACTACTGTGTACTACAAAGTACTACGCCACCAGTACTACTCTGTACTACGAAGTACTACGCTAGTACTACTCTGTACAACAAAGTACTATGCCAGTACGACTNACAAAGTACTACTCCAGTACTACTCTCTACAACAAAGTACTATGCCGGTACTACTCCGTACTACAAAGTACTAAGCCAGTACTACTTTGTACTACAAAGTACTACGCCAGTACTACTCTGTACAACAAAGAACTATTACTCCAGTACTTCTCTGTGCTGCAAAGTACTACTCCACAGTACTTCTCTGTACAACAAAAAACTACTCCAGTACTACTCATTACAACAAAGTACTTTTACTCCAGTACTACTCTGTACAACAAAGTACTACGCCAGTACTACTCCGTACTACACAGTACTACGCCAGTACTACTTTGCGCTACAAAGTACGACGCCAATAGTTTTCCGTACTACAAAGTACTAGTCCAGTAACTACTGTGTACTACAAAGTACTACAAAGTACTACGCCAGTATTAGCCTGTACTACAAAGTACAACGCCAGAACTACTCCGTACTACGAAGTACTACTCCAGTGCTACACCGCGCACTTGACCCGCTTGAACCGCCCACTTGGCCCATGTGGTCCAGTTGGCCCACTTCACCCACACGACCCACTCGAGCAACCCGCTTGGCCCATTTAAACCGCCATAAACCGCCCACTTGGCTTACTTGAACCGCCCACTTGACCCATTTGACCCTGGACCACTTTGCCCACTTGCCTCTTTCGAGCCCCACCCACCGCCCACTTGAACCAGTTGGCCCATTTGACCCAGTTGGCCCATTCACGCACTTGACTCCTTCATTCCCGCCGCCCACTCGCACCGAACCCATTCAACCCATTTAGTCCATTTGACATATTCCACCACACTTGACCCACTTCAACCGCTCACTTTGCCCACTTGAGCCATTTGACCCACTTGGCCAACTTGGCCCATTTGGCCCACTTGGCCCACTTGACCCACTTGATCCATTCGAGCCCCGCACACTGGCCAACTTCACCCACATGACTCATTCGTCGAGCCACCTACTTGAGCTGCCCACTTGACCTCACTTGCACTTGGCCGCCTTGCCACAAAACGGGTCAAACGGGCACCGCCCACTTGTCCCGACCAAGAGGGTCAAACGGGTCAAGCGGGTCAAACAGGTCAAGCGGGCCAAACGGGTCAAACGGGTCAAACGGGCGCCGCCCACTTGTAGCGGGTCAAACGGGTCAAGCGGGCCAAACGGGTCAAACGGGCACAGCTTGTTCCGACCAAGCGGGTCAAGGAGGCCAAAAGGTCAAACGGGCACCGCCCGCTTGTGCCGACCAAGCGGGTCAAACGGGTCAAGCGGGCCAAACGGGTCAAACGGGCACCGCCCACTTGTACCGACCATGCGGGCCAAACGGGTCAAACGGGTCAAGCGGGTCAAACGGGGTCAA
>DF242213.1:0-21037 GCA_000507305.1 Breviolum minutum Mf 1.05b.01 | reverse complement strand
GCGGGCCAAACGGGTCAAACGGGTCAAGCGGGTCAAACGGGTCAAGCGGGTCAAACGAAAGGGCACCGCCCACTTGCCACAAGGAAGCGGGTCAAACGGGTCAAGTGGGCACCGCCCACTTGAAAAAATACCGCGCCACTTTTCCCACCACGCTCTCATGGTGGTTTTTCCAAGCCCAAAAACAAGCCTTCTTTCCTGCGGTTTTAGGTGGCATTGGGCGGGCCCGGTGCACTCAAACATGTGCGTGATACTATGGAAAGTACTGTTTATGGGTGAAGCTTCAAAACGTCCCTTTTTTTAAAGAACTTTTTTTGGTTTCTACTGGGGATGTCCTGCTGGTACTTGGTAAATGGATTATGACCCCTATGTAAGTAGGTTGTAAGTCCCCTAAATAGCTAGATACTAACTCCCATCGACACCCTAGGAACATTTTTTTTTCGCCCAACCTTGGAAATCATGACCAAAAACTGCGAAAAGACCCAGTCGAATTTGGCTGGTCTTTTAGGATGGTCCACGGAGGAGCAAAGATTCCCTACTACCTACTTTCACCAAAGGATTCAGGTACCTAAAATGCAGGACTTTTAAGTAGCTAGTACCCTTCATTTATAAGCCATGAAAAGGCCATTCGGAAGGGGAACAACCCTAGCGGATTTATTGACCAGGGTCATTAACCACTTACAAGTCTTGGGATAATCCTTCAAGGACTATTTGCCGTTTGGGGCAATTCGTATGTTTTTGGGTCATTTTTTTTGACTTGGACTTCGTGGGATAGAATGGGCTCGTGAACCTAACCCCACCCTTAACGTACCCCTGCCTAATTCGTTGGGCTGTAGGCCCAAAGAGTGCCTCAATTTGCGCTGTGGCTGGATGTTTTTTTTTCAAGGTGGGCCGGGGTGGCTTTAAAGCAACATTTTTATCCCGCGATCGTTGGAGACTTAGCCATACGGTCAATGTTTTCACCATCCCAAAAAAGGTCTTTTGAAAATTTCCAGGTGTCATTTTTGTGTTTGGGACATATTTTTGGTTTTAGCATTGCGTTGGGTGATTTTTTGTTTCAAGGAGTCTTGGATTTGGCGGCTCGCTTAAGCCCTTCTAGATTTGAGACCATTCAGTTTTTTGTTTTTGAACTTTTACAAGGCCAAAACTTGGGGAACTGATGAACCTGATTTGCGTGAGAAAAAAACCGCAGGTGTTTCTAAATGGGTGGGAAAACTGTTTTCAAAGTAAAGAACCATGACCTCTATAGCAGCTTTGGGCGGGAGCTGGGGCCAAGATTTTTGAAAAATACAAAGTCCGCTCGCAAAGCGTGTTTGTTTCGGACTGCGTACGGACATTTTTAGTAGAGTATGATTCATGGGGCACCAAGGCTGGTCAAAGTAGCTAGCTACCAAAAACACAAGTCCCTCACCTCAAAAGGTAGCATTTTGGAAGGGAAACAGGACCCCCGTTTTTCAAGAAAATCTAGGTTGGTGAAGAATTATTCCATTTGGCCGCCAGACATATATATATATATACTCACATGTGCTAAGGTCTAAACTCCCATATTGTTTTTATCAATACATATGTATATATATATAAATACATTTAAAAACAATCAAAGGAAGTTTAGTTGAGAAACTTCCGAGTTACGGAGATTCAAAAATGCAAAGAGCCAATCAAGTAACGGTTCAGTCAAGTAACAGCTCAGTCAAGTAACAGTTCAGTAAAATAACAGTTCAGTCAAGTAACAGTTCTGTAAAGTAACGGTTCAGTCAAGTAACAGTTTAGTAAAATAAGAGTTTGCAGAGTTTGCAAGTAACAGTAACAGTTCAGTCAAGTAACAGTTCAGTAAAGTAACAGCTCAGAGTAAAGTAACTCAGAGTAGTGTAGCTCAGTGTCAATAGAACTGGGCTCACACATACATGTACCATGTACACCATATATGTGCTAGTACAAGGCTGATGATCGCCTCCTTTGGCTCAAGGCAAAGACCTCACTGACAGAGCAAGGTCTGGAGCACAAAACATAAGAGCGTTGCTGTCCTGACAGTCACCCGCATTCATAACTGATTAATACTGACTATTTATAGCAGTTATATCGGTGTCACCTCCGTTGACAGGTTATCAGCCGCAAATATTGCTTGTTCCAAGAGCTGTGAGGATCAGCCGTACAAAAGCAAAGGTTGGGATATACCACCTGAGCTGAATGTCAGCGTCCGGATCTCCTGCAGATACTCCGGAATTCGCAGCCCCTGCTGAAACAAATACCAGCAGTGAGAACACCATTGCAACTGTAAGCTCTAACAGTATCCCAATTGATAGGAAATCTAATCGGTCAGGTTCGAGCCAAATGTTGTCTTGGAGCGTAATCCAACGAAACCAACCAACGGTAGGAGCATCGATGAATACATCATCCATGGAGGTGAGTGACAGATCGAAACAAATTAAGAGGTCCGATCACAGAACCGCAAGATCACCGAAATCATCCAAATCCCCAAGAAGAGATAGTGAAGCCAGGGGATCTGATGTTCCAATGACTGCTGATCAAAGATTAGATCAACTGTTGACGGAATCCATGAGAGGAAATACCCCAAGGGGAGCAGGACAAGGGTCGGGGAGTCATCCATTAGAGTCATCACCCCCCAATCCTGTTAGTCCTTCCATGGCAGCTCAAATGATGTCTCGTCCGAGGGAATTAACAAGGGCATTGCCAATATCCCCGCAAAAGATTCCAATTACTCATATCAGAAGTGACGAGAATGGAAGGGAAGCTGTTGGAAAGAGTCAGCATCCGAACTATAGGAACCTACAGCTGAACGATGAGGTAGTTAAAATGACCCAAAGGCATTAAATCATTTAACATCCGAGTTGGAATTAGCGGTGTTTTCCAATCGTGTTACGGAAGCTGAGATTCGAGAACGTAACCTGGAATATGAATTATCCCAAGAGATTCATTTGTTCAACCAAGCTCGTAAACTAGTGGTCGAGATGAGAGAAACGTTTTCAATTGAGGACCAGGGATGTATTCGGAGAATCGAAATGTTGGAAACCCAGAGGGATGAGTGAGCTGCAGGGATCATTGAGTTAGGTAATCGTGCTGAAATGATTCTTCAAGAACGATCTGAGGAGCATGATACCGAATTGCAAATGGTGAAGAATAGAGCTGAAGCGTACATAGGGTTTCAGAATCAAGACATCACGAAGCTAAGACATGAACTGAATCAAGCCAATGAGCAGCTACAAACTAATCATTTGGGTAGAGAACAAACTATTCATCATGAAAGGGAGATAGAACGGATGAATGAAGTTCTGAGTAATGAACTGTTGATGGCAAAAGCCAATTCCCAACATCATGAAGCTGAAGTTTCCCTAATGCAGAACGCCCTGAATGACAGAACAGCAGTTTTCAATTCCGAACTTGTAAATCTTCGTTCAACATTACAAAACCAGAATGGTCAGAATTCTAATGGATCTGGTTTTATACTGACGAGGAGATAAGATCGTACTTATTGAGGAAGTTAGCGATGATCAGAGACGAGTACCATCAAGAGGCTGTAACTCATCAAGCAATGATCCAGAGTGAGGGCGATGTAGCAAGGTTGTATAAGGGAAGATATGAGCATATGGCTCAAAGCGCCCTTGGGAAAGACCCCAGTACTGATCAAATAATCAAATCTTTGAAGAGTAGACTGGATCATGAGGCAAATCATACCAATGTCTATCGGGAGAAACATGCTAAGGCATCTGAAGAGTTGAGCGAAACCATGAGGAAACTGAAAGGTGAGGAATTTGAAGTGAAACAGAATAGTAAGGTACTTGATCGAACCCGTAAGAAATTGGAGGAAGAAGAACAAATACGGGCAAGATTGGACAGGATAAATTACTATTCCAAAAACGAAATGGAAGAGAGAGATAAACGGATTGAGTTCCTGGAATCAGAGAATGATAGGCTTGAAACCCTGTGTCCTGGCACAGTCTATGGTCCTATAAATTAATTAAAAATGTGATTAAAATGTGAAAAAAATGCGATTTGCATAATTGCATTTTGATTTTTAAAAAATGCGATTCAGACTTCGCAAAATTGCAACGGAGAATTGAATTTTCAAAAAATACGATTTCGACTTCGAAAAATTACAAGGGAGAAATTGCATTTTTAAAAAATGCGATTCAGACTTCACAAAATTACAGTGGAGAAATTGAATTTTCAAAAAAATACGATTTCGACTTCGAAAAAATTCAACGGAGAAATTGCATTTTGATGATGGGGCCAAATCCAACAGCGCGAGGTCCTAGGCCCAAGTCCGTTTGTCTCCATATCAAATAAAATGTTCAGTGACTGATAAGTTTTCCTTGAACTGGTTGTTTCATCGGTGGTGTCATGTTTTTTTGTTGCATTACTTTTTCCATGGTATTTTTGTTCGCATTTTTTGTCTTTTCCACTGCATGTTGATCATATCGCATTTTTTGGGTATCGTTTTGCAGAATTTCTTTGGCATGCGTTTTTTGATCGCATTTTTCATTTTTTTGCATTAGTTTTTTTCATCGCATTTTTTTTGCATTTTTTTGCATTTGTTTCGCATTTTTTTGCATTTGTTTTTTTCAACATTTTTTTCGCATTTTTCATCGCATTTTTTTCGCATTTTTCATCGTATTTATTTTGCATTTATTTTGCATTTTTTTTGCATAATCGCATTTTTTTGCATTTGTTTTGCGTTTGTTTTTTTCATCGCAATTTTTTTTTGCATTTTATTTGCGTTTGTTTTTCCCATCGCATTTTTTTTTGCATTTTTTTGTTTTTCATTTTTTTTGGTCGCATTTTTTTTGCATTCTTGTATTTTTTGCATTTCTTTTTTCGCATTTTTGTTTGGTATATTAGTTTTTTTCATGTCGCATTTTCGAGTAGTTCTTGCACTTTTTGCAGGTTTTTTTGATCCAATTTTTTTGCATGTTTTGTTTGCGTGTTTTTTGATCACATATTATTTGTTGTTTCTTGCATGTCCCTTTGAGTTTTTCAACCGTATTTCTTCTATTTGTTTTGCATTTTTGTTGGTGCTTCTTCGCATTTTGATGGACAATTGTATTGCAGGACCCTTTGAAAACAGAATGTCATGTGAGACTTTACATGTTTCCATCAATTGGTTTCAAATTGTGCTTGGTTTGGCACGGAAGACTAGAAAATCAGAAAGGCCTGAAAGAAAAAAAAGAAACAAGAACTTGTGGCTTATTTCTTTTTGTTTGAAGGCACGGAGGGAGCAAAAAAACATGACTATGTGCTTGAAGGTGTGCCTCCATGTGAGAAGTTTCTTTCTTTTTCCAGCGCCTTTCCTCTGTGGAATTTGAATTCCAGGTTGGCCAGAGCTTCCTGTACACGTAAACCTGTGTGAATGGATCACATTTTAGCAGTGTATTTTTTTGGTATTTTTTTTGCATTTTTAATTATTTATAGGTTTATAGGCTGTCCCAGGCAATCAGGGTTTCAATGATAGGCTTAGGGATGATCGAAACGAACATAGGGCATACAGTCAAGAACTATATGAACAGCTATGGGAAAATGAAGAATATGGAGCTCATGAAGTAGGCGAAGAAACACACGCGGAAACAGCCGAGCCAAGCAAAGGCGAAGGCGAATCAAAGTCTTCCAGCCATCGAGATCATGCGATTTGGGCCAAGGTGGCACCACAAATGGCTAACATCCGTAGTGCGCGTGCTGATCCCGATCAAGAAGCTTGGATCTCGTGGATCGGTGAATCCTTCAAGCTGAACCCTGATATCATCAAAATGAGTGATTCATGTGGCCTTAGGTTTACCACAATCGATGTGAATCTTGCCAATGCATTGAATGCTTTGATTGCATCATCAGGGGACAGTGGTAAAGAGGTAGGTATGGAGATTAAGGTGATGATTTTAGATCTCGCCCGTAGGGACCCACCACAAGTAGTCAAGGGAAGACAGATCGTCGCCATGATACTCGAAAGTTTCCGGAGTTCCACCCATACCGATCTCATGTTCACTGGTAAACCAGGGGATAGCAAACTGAACTTGTTCAGAAACCAATGGATTCATATTCTATGATGACAAACCAAAGGATCTGGCCTTAAGAGACATATTGTTCGACAAGATCAAAGGATCGTCATCGATGGCATTATAGAAATCTAACAGAGGGTGATCCGACCCAACAACAAGTCATATGACTACCTGATGGCAATGATGGCAAGGACCGTATCGGTTGAACGTGAAGAGAGAAATAGATTGGATAAGGCAAAAGGAATTAACCAAATTATGGGATCCAAAGCAAGAAAATACCACCAAGAAAGATGATAAGCCTGAACCAATCCCGAAAGCTAAGGCTGACAACGCTGCACCCCTACTACCGAATCCAAATCCCAAGATTTATCATGAACATGAAAAGGGGAAAGGCAAGTATGGGAAGGGAAAAGAGAAGGGGAAAGGTAAAGATAAAAGTAGAGGAAGATCACCGAGTCAGGATCGAAAGTCAATTCCCTGTATATATCATATTCAGAAAGGTGGATGTTCTAAGGGTAAAGATTGTCCATTCAGTCATTCTAAGAAGAAAGCACCCCGTGGTTCCGGTGTTGGACCCGGGAACGGCAAGGGAGGTAACCCGAAGAATGATCGTACACCTTCTCCGAAACCCAAAAGCGAGAAACCATGTTTCTTGTATGCAAAGGGAAAGTGTGATCGAACTGACTGTCCTTATAAGCATGAGAATGAAGCAGCTCCTGCCGAGAGCGGATCAGCGAAAGCTAAGGCGGCGGCTCCCAAAGCGAAAGCCAAAGCTGCAACAGCCAAAGCCAAAAGTGCGGCGGTAGTTGTGGAGGTCAATAGGGAGAATAACACTGGTTATCTATCCGATTGGTCCGATGCTGAAGATTCGTCCCCGGTAGCAGCTGGTAGAGCGTTGAAAAGAAAACCAATAAAGCATGTGAGGAAGGACAAGATGGTGAAGATAAAGTGGAAACCAGAAAGGATCCACATCGATGTAGGATTTGACACCAGTGGATTACCCAAAGGAAACAGAGTCAGGAAATCCGAACCTAGGTATGTGAGGAAAGAGTTCCTTAGATCTGAAACATTCAGACATCGAGCAATGGTTGGTCACTTGATAGCCAGAGCTAGAGCAAAGGTTCTCAACAACGACATCAATGGTTTGAAACCTGAAGTGACGGTCATGTTGGGAAAAGATGTATATGTTGAAGTGAAACGGAAAAAGGAAACGAAGTGGTTGAGAACATGGTAAATGCCATGTGCTTCCGCAACCACCTCTGGAAAATCTGCTAGATTCATCATGGATACCGGATGTGGTCATGATTTGATTTCTCAAAGGAAGGTTAAGGAATTAGATTTGGAGACATTCCTTGATAATGACGGGATGACATTCATGACCGCTAACGGGCTAACAGACTCTAATGAGATAACCATAATGGATCATGAAGGGTTAGGCCAATGTAAGTTGCACGTCCTCAATCAGACACCAGCCATGTTATCCATTGGAAGTAGGTGTACTAAGAAGGGATATACCTTTATCTGGCCTGATGATCAACACTGAAGGCGTGCTGCACTTTCCTGGAAGTAGACGGAGACATTCCATATCTAATTCCCGACAAAATACCTGATGAGGAAGCTGTTCAAGAAGGTAAGAATAATCTGATAAAACATTTGGAATCTCTGATCCAAAAGTTGAAGGTGGATCATGGTGAAAGTGACAATGTCGACAATCCCAAGGCCATGGCAGGTGAAGACTCTGGAGAAGATTTGTTTGTACCATCAGATGAAGAGCCAGAGGAACCCCATATAGGAAAGAAAGGGGTCCCGAAGATGAAGACGAGGAATCACCACCAAGACATGAGCCTGGTGATAGGGAAGATCGGGAAGGATTTATTGAAGTTGATGTTGATCATGGAGAATCACGATATGCTAAACCTGGTACACTAGAGCAAAGAGGAGACATTTTAAGACACGAAAAAGGGCATTCAAACGGAAGTTATCCAAGTTTGGTGACCTAATCACTTTTGACTTCGTGGACATGGGTAAAGCAACTGAAATGGGTCGGAGAGATCATAAGGAATTGCTCGTGATACGAGATCGGTTCACTGGAATGGTACTTGGATCTCCGGTACCAGACAAGTCAACCGAAACCGTGGTTAGAGTAGTAAAGAAGTTCATAGGAGAACGAAAGGTGATTTGTGCATACTCAGATAGCGCGCCCTCTTTCGAGGCAAGTGAGTGAGCTCGGAATTCCATTGGACAATTCTCGCCCTGGGAGAAGCGTGACAAACAGCATAGCCGAGAGGAACAATCTTTTCATCCTTGACACTCGACGTGTCTTTTGCATGCAGGGCTACCGGCGTGTTTTTGGCCATTCGCCGTCGAATACGTGAGTCATGCGCTGAACATTGAAAGGCTCGAAGATGGAAGTTCATGGGAGAAAATGCATAAAGAAGCCAGTGAAGCCAGGAAATCCGAGGCACCATCTAAGTTCAGTCCTAGAAGCGTTCCAGGCATATTTGCTGGATGCGAAATAACCACTGGAATGAAATGGAGCAGAAAGATGTTGGTTTGGTCAATGTCAGTGATGTCAACTATAAAACCTGCCTTCGACCTCGAGAAAGTCTCACTTAGGCTAGTCGACCCTCATGTTACTGAAGTGGTTGTTCCAGTTGAGCCATTCGAATTTCCCTTCAAAGCAGAATATGAAAAGATCAATGGTAGAATTGAAGGATTAAGGGATCGAGACGACCCCGAAATCGAGGATCAAGGGGGAGATGAGGATGAGGATGGGAATGACGACGATGATGATAGAGGGGATAAGCCTAAGGAACCAAAGATATCTGACAAGGAGAAACCTGAGTTGTTACACTACTCAGAGGGTGCAGCATCTGATGGGATCATCTATGTGAATGATGTAGGGGACGAAGTGAAATTAGACCCGAAAGGGAGAGCATACAGAGTCGGTAATGATGGAAGAAAATTGATGCCCACCAAAAGACCACCCAGGTACATTTCACCGGAAGAATGGAAGAAGATGAGCCCCAGAGAAAGAGAAGCATCAACCAAGGCTGCCGATGACATAGCAAGAGAAGAGGTTGAAGAAGAAGATCGGGCCGCGAAGAAAAAGAGTAAGAAAGAAAAGAAAGATAAAAAGGACAAAAAGAAGAAGAAATCCGACAAAGAAGCAGAAAAAGAAATGGAGGACATGTTCGAGGCTCTTGCAGAGTCAGCAGCGGAAGCTAGGGCGTCTGGGAGTAAAGACAAAGCTGCACCAAGCCCCTCTCTTACCGATGACGATGTCTCAACTGATGGTGATGCATCCTCTTACGATTCCGAAGAATATCATGATGAATGGCTGGAATGGGAAGAGTTTGTAAGCCAACAAGAGGGACCAGGAGTCAAAGAATCACAATCGAGTGAACATGTCTACGAAGCATTGGTTTGTATCACAGAAGACGTAAAAGTAGCTGTGCCTTTAAATAGGGTCAGGGAGGAAAAGATAGTTGCGCCATCAATGCCTTGTGTTCCGTCAGGGAGAAATCAAAGAACATAGGGAGAAATCAGTGAGCCAACAGTTACCTTTTCCAGCTGCAGTTTCTAGACCGGTATCCCGAAAAGAGATGCTAGAAAACCCCGAAGCATTAAAGAAGATGAGGGATGAATGGAATGGTCTTGCCGAACAAGGGATGTTTGAATTCGGAACTGTTAAGAACCCACTGATATTCGAGTATGATTCCATTCGCAATGAAGCCCGTTCAAACCAAGAAGAAATACATTTCGGGAGAGTTCATGGGATAATGGTCGAAAAGCACTGGCAGTTACCCAAGGAAGACCCCAAGAAAGAAATTCAAAGGTAGAGCTGTTTTACTGGGCAACAAGGTAACCGAAGCTGCATTCTTGCAAGATTTGGGGAATTCGAAGCAGCACGATGGGCTGACTTATACGGTTTGTTACCCAAACATTCTGTCATGTTAGCAGATGCAATCCGTGCATATATTCAAGCCGACCTTAAGGGTCCGAGGTTCTTCGTTGAACTTCCACCTGAAGCTTGGCCATCATGGGTCAAACTTCAAGATTATCGTAGGCCTGTTGTCAGATTACGCAAAGCCCTCTATGGTCATCCGGATTTGGGAAACATGTGGGAACAACATTGCGACAAAGCAGTGAAAGAAGTAGGGTTTGTAGCAGTAGGTCCTGAATGGCCATCAACGTATTATCATAAGGAAACGAAATTACTTCTTGTGGTTTATGTTGATGACTTGAAAATGGCCGGTCCAGAATCCAGTACGAAACAGGGATGGGCAATGTTACGTTCCAAGTTAGATTTGGAGCCCGAAACTGATTTAGGTTTATACCTAGCTTGCCAACTAGTGCGGGGAGAAACCAAACTCAAGGATGGCACAAAGGTATCCACTATTACATATGACATGGAAAGTTTCCTTGAGCAAAGTGTTCAAAAGTATCTGGGAATAGTGGGGAAGGATACAATATTGAAAAAGGCGCCGACTCCATCCTTACCAGAAGAAGCCAAGGATCATCCGGCCAGAGCTCCATGCGGGGCAGGGCCCGTGAGTCAGTGTACTTGGTGTGGTACCATTCATCCCATCACGGAACCGACGGCATCCAAGACAGATCCCACTGGTAGCAGTGCGCCAAAACCGGGTGATGAGATGAAAGTGGGTGAGTTGGCTCCCCATGCTGCCAGAGTACTTATGAAACTACTGTACTGTACGCAGTCAGGATAGCAAGATTCGACTTGCTACGAAGCATTAACATGTTAGCAAGAAATGCCACGAAGTGGTCCAAGCATGATGACATTAAGTTGCATCATCTCATGTGCTACGTGAACTCCACGAAAGGTCAAAAATTGATGGTTGGGTTGGTAACGAGCTAACGGCGTTACAAACAGGGATCTTTGCTGATGCAGATTATGCGGAATGTGGCCAATCTCTCCGATCCACATCAGGGTCCCACATGCTGGCCTCCGGGTCGCATACACGATTTCCGTTAGCGGGGGGTTCCAAGAGACAAGGTTGTGTACGCCACTCGACCCCAGAAGCCGAAATCATTGCGGCAGATTATGCTCTGCGAACACATGCCATACCTGTTATCAGCTTATGGAAAACTTTAGCAGGAAGAGACCCCAAGATTGTATTTCATGATGACAATCAAGGTATGATAGCTATTATTCGCAGTGGCCAGAATCCTACTATGCGTCACTTAGAGAGGACACATGGTATTAGTATTCAGTGGATGCATGAGATATTTCAGAATGACCTCATTTATCTGGTTTACGAGGTTACGTCTAAGATGTGTGCTGACATTCATACCAAAGCATTCAAGGATCACATGACCTGGAAGCGGGCGTGTATGCTTATCAACATTCTTTCTTATGATGAAATCTCTTCTGAAGACGTATGGTCTATCATGCAACCCATACATGATATATCCACAGGGTTAGATCAACATTACAAGGATCGTCGTGCCAAGATTCCAACATTCCCTTATACAGAAACACCGATCTTACCACCGGATCTGTACGTTGCGGGCATGTCAAGCAAAGAAGGCCTGCAAGAGATACCAAATGTTGATCCATTTGTTGTTGTGAAAACTCCTCGCGTGTACAGAACTTATCCTACAGGCTTGCGTCTGCAGCCTTGTCTTCGTTCCACGTGGGTTCTTCGCAATGGACAATGGACCAAAATTGAGACACGAGTTGATCCACTCTTGGGTGACACTCGATTCGATGTTTGGGCTGAACTAGCGGTATTCCAATTTCATCCCGTGGGCGACACTGCCATTCCTGTCGTTCGTACCCATCCTCGCCTCGAATTATCCGTCGCTGATCTCTTTCATCCGCGAACTATCGCTCATCCGCAATTCGTTAATGCGCTGCCTGAATCTCAGGCCTCCGTGACCAATGCCTTATCACGCATCGTTTATGGGGGGTGGGACGTGGCGCATCAAACGATTTCGCAGATTCATACTTATGTTGTAGAAAACGACATGAGCGGATTTAAGGACAAAAACACAAAGGATTATTGGATAGAGGAAGGAAATCAAATAGTTCGAGTACACAACAAGAATCTCTGTTCTTGGGAAGTGGCCCCTTATTGTTCCTGAGCAAGTGGCCCCTTGATTTTTTCCTACTTGTCTTTATATGTTTTTTGTTTTTGTGCTTTTTTCTAGCATGTTATGGTATTAATAAGAGGATACAACTCTAAAGGCATTCCATTTTTCCCCATTGTTCCCCCCCCCACACACACACACTTTTCCACTGTCCATTGTTCCATTGATCACTGTTCCATTGTTCCATTGTCATTGTTCATTGTTCCGTTGTTCCACTGTCATTGTCCATTGTGGAAACACCAGACTGGTATTTGGGAATGTTCAAAAAACGGTCCAAACCTGACGTGTTTTGTACATTTTGACTTGAAAATGTGCTTTGCGCCACAGTGCCGTGCAATTTTGCAAGATATGAAGTAGAAAAAATGCTTTTGTCACCACAGCCGTGTGCAATTTTTGATTTCTGCTTTCACCACATGACTCCGCACCCGCCGCTTTAACAAGCCTACTTTTGGACTCACCCGACACACGAATCATTGAAAAAACACAGCATTTCGCAACTTCTCCAATAATATGGGGAACCCCTGCTCACCCACATTCTCAGGGGAACAACAAGAGCTTGCTCGCGTGTTGCAGCTAAGATCACTTTGCTGCCAAGCAAATGTAATTGGCGATTGTATTTCTCTTTAATAAGAATTGTCCAACCAAAACATTGCAAGAACTTTGCACACACAAATCCCAAAAACAGTCACCCCAGGACCTGTGGACATTGAACAGTGAACAGGGAAACATTGAACAAGGAACAATGCACCATGAGAAGTACCATGTTTTCAGGAAGATGAACTGCCGAAGAAAAGTTTGCCACCTGCACCAGTCCAACATGTCAAAAAAACAAATGCTTCATCGAATGCACTGCATCACACTGGCAGGCACCATGAATGCAAAACCAACTTCAAATTCTGAACTCATTGTCACGCAGCAACGAAACCACAGAAGAAAAAAACAAGTAGAACAAAATTTGTTAAACCAGAAACATTGCAAGAACTCTACCCACACAAATTTGCAAGTTCAGCAAAGGACCTNTGGGCATGCTGCTGGCATTATTTTCCAATTTGCACTTGAAGGACGCACCTTTCAAGTTGTTTTTCTGTAGATTTTCAAGAAAACATGTCAGGAAACCTTGTTCCTTAAAGGCTCAATGAACACAAAACAGTCGAACATTGCACACGAAACAGCGCACAGGTCCACAGTGTTCAATGAATCAGGGCCCACTCAGTCCAACTCATGCCAATCGCCCAGCTCTTGCTGCTCTTCGCGTCCATTGCCAGAATTGGCAGCATCGGCAGCAGCAGCAGCAGTGCTATCACCAGCCCTTCTTCGGCACCATCGCCGCCGGCATTGCCTGACGCCCTGTGCATCATAGATGCACCATTCCATACAAAGTATTGTATGGCCCAAAAGGGATTCGCCAGCGAACAATAGCAGGATGACTACTATCAACCCTCACCATCTTGGCAGACAAAAGCAAACATCACCTTCATAGTCTGCCATGGCAATGCATCCGACAGGGGAACAGGGAACAATGACTGGGCCAAAATGCCTCAAAAGGTTGATATTTGTTTGGAAAATTATGTGCAAAACATGGAAACAATGGACAATGAATGTTTAACTGCGAATCTCAATTTGCACTGCAACACTGCTTCAAATTCCTCAACATTGCAGCAAAGCTGTTTTTGATCTCTTCTCACATGATCCAAGCTTCCTTCCCGAAAGCAAAATTTGGCGGCAGTGAAACAGAGAATCACCCTGCTTCAGAGGCACACCTGACAGTGAAACAGTGAACCACAACCACTGCTCCTTCAGTCACCTGTTGCTTTTCATTGTCTATTGCCTGGTTTCTGCCATGTTGGCAGGTGAAAACACATACATCCTGCAGCCGCCAGCTTCACAGTCATAGAGAAAGGCGTACATCTGGACCACCATCTTCCTTGTCTTTGAACCAAATCCGTCAACTTCCTCAACCGCAAAATGTGGGGGATTCTCCTGGTCAATCTTGTAGTACACTGTCCCATGGTACTCGAAATCTTCACCGGATTCCCACAGGCCAATACGTAGCCACTCTGCAAGTGCCGCCATCCAGGTGTAAGGCTCAATCCTAAAGTCCACACAAGAAATCAGCGTTGGTGAAGAAGGGTGGGTTGATTCAAAACAACACTTGGTCTTAATGTTGCCTAAGCTCGGTTCCAACTTGACATCTCCTTCTTTGGCATCATAGTCGGTTCCACCACGCTCATTCTTGGGCATCAGTTCAGATTCCCACATGGAGCGCATTGCTGGGACAAACAGCGCCATGGTGCAAAACAGTGGCACAGTGAAACAGTGAAGCTGTGTTTGCTGCTGAAAAAAGTCTGGCCGAAAATTGCATAGGCAACATGCACTTTTGGAAATTGGACAGTGGAAAGTGCCATGTCAAACAAAATTCCATTCACAAGACTGCACAAAAACATGCCAGGAAAAAGGCAGTTGGTTGTTGCGCCCCATTACACACTGCATCTGCTTACAATTAACTGGTGTTTTGCAAAGCAACTTGAAAACTAAAAGCATGTGAGAAAAACCTGGAAGGGAATACTTAGACCAGCCCAAAATCAGCTACAAAATGGGCCGGGGGACCCCCGGAGACTAAAAATGACTAAATTGACTGATGGATGTGGCAGCCTGTGATGAGGACTCTGCTTTCACCTATGTACGGGTTCCAGAATGGATGACTGCTTGGCAGGCTGGTCCTCCTGTTAGGGCCACTCTTGCATGGAGTTTGCTTAGTGATGACCTCAAAGCTTTGATTTCTCACCCTGAAAGAACTTGGGTTGCACCTCGCTATCAAAGACTGGCTATGGGGGGTAGTCATTCCGTATACATTCTCATGCGCATCAACCTGCATTGCATTGGTAAAACCCTTTTCAACCAAGTCCCCATGTTGTTGCAACAGCAAAACATTCAACAGTTTGATGGTGTTGGAGAGAACGAAGCTTGTTGCAAGGACGACTTTGTTGATGTTGGGGTTAGTGATGATCAATGGGAACTCAGACAGGAACTTAGGAAATTGAGTGATCGATCAGATGGAAATTACACCGTTGAAGAGTGGTGCGATGCAGTAAGACGCACTAAACATGAAGATGGGCGAACAATGGTAGTTGTGCACATGTTTGCAGGTGAGAGACGTGAGCATGATATTCAACAGTGCTTGGAAGAACTTTGCTGTGAGGCTGGAATCCGATTGCTGATGCTTTCAGTTGATTTAGCTGTTGACCCACTTTGGGACTTCACGAACCCCAGCACGGTCCATCAGATGATGCAACTTTCTGAAGAGGGCTAATTGATATTTGGCTGGGTGGCCCACCATGTTCAACCGTGGCGAGGGCTAGACATGTTTATCTTCCTGGCGGTCCAAGACCACCTCGTTTCAGGTGGGCTCTTTGGGGCCGTCATGACTTTCGTCCAGCTGAACGAGCACGAGTGCAAGAGGCAAATCTCCTTTGGCTCAACTTTTTCATGCTGGCTGAGGCTGTCGCTTCAAGGGGTGGGGGATACCTAATGGAACACCCAGCTGATCCAGGTGTTGAACCTTATCCTAGCATTTGGGTTCTCCCTGAAGTTTTGGGATTGGAGCAGCGGGTAGGGGGTCGACGTGTACACCTTCATCAGTGCCTTTTGGTGGCATTGCACCTAAGCTGACAACACTGTCTGGTAATCTAGATGGCATGGAAGCAGTAGATGGTGTCAGGTGCCCAGGTGTTTCATCTACACATCAACACGGTCATTCCATTGGAAGAGATCCCACTGGTGGCTTCTATACTCGTAGACTTCAAACGTATCCCCCAAAACTTTGTGCAGCTATGGCACGGATGATCTTCTTGACCCTTTGCAGATTTTCATCAACTCATACCGGACCCACGGGGGCCTTGAGCAACATTGATGACAGGGCTGCTCCACGGACTACATCATGGTCCACGCGGTCTCAATCCCGTGGATGCGGGGTGACACTTCTGAACGAGGCAGTGTCCAGACGTTTTAGCACAGTGGTCAACAGCAAGCAATCCGCAGTTTACGTTCATGTTGATGATACGGTGGTGATAAGCTCACAGCATCAAGGACCACTACATGCAGACAACATGCTTGATCACAGCACAGGTGGTTTAGAGAGAATTGGATTTCAAGTCACTCAGCAGTTCAGGGCAAATCAACTAGAGAAAGTAGTTGGCTATGAGATAGTGCAGTCGCCGGCAACTTTCAGACTTCCAGTGAACAAAATGGCCTTGCTCCGCGAGGCACTGGTTGGTTTGGCCGGTCAAGCTTGCGTTCACATTGATATTCTTCGCTCCTTGGTTGGAATCTAGATCTTTGGAGCATTGCTTAGGAGGGAATTGCTCAGTATTCCTCATGTAGTGTTCCACTTCATGGAAGAGAATGAAGGGAAAGTTGTAGAGTGGTGGCATTCAGCGAAGTGAGGGGGTTTGTCACAGGCCTTATGGAATGTTCAGTTGGCTCTCCTATTTGGCAAGTTTGTTTCGGAACAGATGCCATGGGGGCGTCAGAACTTGATCGTGGGGGCTACGGCATTGTTGGAACTGAGCTTGAACCACATGAGGTTGATAGCCTTCTTCGAGTTGGCGAATCTTCAGGCTTTGCAATTGCAAGGCTGGACAGTGAGTATCCAACACGACCTCTTGAGCCCACAATTCCATTTACATCGCTTCCTCATTCCCTTTTTGATGATAGCAGATGGCTTCCTGTGGAGGCCGGACGTTGGCGATGTGGGGATCACATTACTTTGGGAGAATCAAGGACGGTGCTGAAGCTAGTTCAACGTCTAGGGGGTTGGCCAGCTCTACATGGTGATAGCTTTTTCTCATTACAAGATCATAGACCAACTGCAGGGGCAATGGCAAAAGGTCGCAGTGCATCATTTGCATTAAACCGCATCTTGAGGATGAAAGCCGGGAACATCGTTGTGCTGCAAACCTGCGGCTGTTCTTGCCGTGGGTGGAGTCGGCACGTCAACCTGCGGATGCTCTTTCACGTGAAGTATGACATCACTTCGACAAGTGTGTGACTGCATTAAGCGGTTGCACCCTGATTTGAAGCATTGTGTGCGACAAGATACCTTGGAAAAGTACCAAAAAGCTTTTGAGAGTTTCACCCATTATTTGTTGATGCAACCTGACCTCATTTTTCATACTGCTGAAGAGCTTGATCATCTTATCATGGAATATCGCACTGAAGCTGATTTGACACGTTCACAACATACCCTGCTGGTAGCTGCGGCTGAGTTTTTCTTGCCACATATCAAGGGCAAATTGGTATACTGCAGAGAAGCTTTAAAGGGACGCACTCAACATGAACCAGTTCGGCACACTGTTCCTTTGACAGCCGAATGCACTTGCTTATTTGCAGCTTTGTGGGCATCTCGAGGTTAGAGACGCTTGGGAGCTGCAGTGGTGGTGCAACAAGGCACGGGACTTCGGCCTTCAGAGTTGTTGGCTTTGAAACCGGGGCATATCTATATCCCATCCGATGTTTCCTCTGCCATGACTTTGAGACTGGGGGCAACAGTGTCGACAAAGGTTAAAAGAGAACAGTTTGTGTTGATACTTTTCAGCAAGCAACCTCTTGTGTATGAGTTGGTGCGCCACCTATGCAACACTACTGTTTCCAGTGAGAGACTTTTCCCCTTCAGCTACTCATTCTATAACAACTCTTTCAAAACAGCAGAAGAACACTATGGACTTTGTATCGGCACAACTGCGCATTCACCTCGTTCGGGTTGTGCCACGACTGCCATACTAGCAGGGGAATCAGTGAAATCAGTGCAGAGTAGAGGAAGATGGTTGTGTGAAAGCTCATTTCAGACGTATGTGGATGTGGCTGCAGCCAGTCACATTAGATCTCAAGTGGTCACCAAACGCTTGGCAATAACAACAGACTGGATTTCCCCACGTTTGCGTCAGTACTTTCAGTTGCCAACCAGCCATGGCCAATGCTCCAAACTTTCGACTCAAAATCTACCGAGACATGGTTCCGGACCCTCCGGATCACTACACTTCTCACCAGACAAGGCAGTTTCGTTTGGAGAAGTGGGCCGAGTTGCAGAGGCCACAGAATCAACAGGCAGCAATACCACCGCAGTCAAGGGCAAGGGCAAGGGGCGCGGCACTCTTCGCAAGCGGGGGGCGCCCAAACAATCCATTTTTGATTAGCTTCAAGTGGCTGTGGCGCCGTCAGTCGGTGTTCAGCCTGCTATGTCTCCTTTGTCTATGGGGTGCTCTTGGTGGCAGCAATGGCTTTCTCTACCAGTTTGCTCGCTTTGCGGGTGCTGCTTTAGAGTTTGGTGAAACCACATCAATTGCGGCAGGCCAAGCCCTCAATTTAACTGGCACAGTTGCAGCCACGGCATCTACCATCCTATCATCAGCAGCAGTGAATGGACTCAGTGCAGCTGACAATGCATGGCGTGGGGTGGACATCTATGACCTTGAGTCGCAGCGTTGTGCTGGCCAACTTACGGTTGAGGGCGAGGAGGTTTTGACTGCATGGGTTGCTGACAACACTTCTCATATCCTGATCCCATGCTTGACTGAAACACTAGTTGCACATTTGAGAGCAGCCGTACAGAGTGTTTCAGTCTCTATGCCAGGATTTCAGACAGCTCATGAAGAATTGTTTCTCGCTCACAGCTTCAACCACACCAGTGGCCTGATTCAACTAGGTTTTGACCACATTAGTATGGACTACAGTCTGCAGTGGGCAAATCCCTTTTGGGCGCAACTGGGTCTGGATGTTGAAATGGAGCGTGATCAAGTGCTTGCTTCCTTACGTCGAGCTTTGGTGTTGGTTCCTACTCCTTCGCCTACTGCTTGGCAACCGCCTTTAGCGCTCGAAGTTCAAATGACCTGGCCTGTGCTGAGAGCTCGGTGTCGCTCCTTTCTACGTCACCTGTCCTTGGTAATCTTGCAGTTGGTGCAAGGTGCTTTGGAAGTTTCTTGGCAGAGAGGCGGGATGGTCTTTCTTTGCTGCGGAGTTAGTGCATCTATCCTTTGTTGGGTGGGTTTGATCTTCTGGTGCTATGTAACTAGATTGATCTTCAGACCTCACACACCGGAAACAACTCACATGGGACCGTTGGCACTCCTGGATGGCCCTTTAGTGCTTCAACCCGTGAATTGCGATACACCTGACCCGGATTTGGCAGCTATTCCTCGCAGTCCATCAATTTGTGCTTCTCTGGCAGCTTCGCTATCTTCTTCCTATGCAATGGTGAGTTCTGCCTCATCAGATGAATCTAGTGTTGAGATTGTGGAGCCAAAAGGTGGTCGCTCCGTCGAAGGGGGAAACATTTTGTTTTGACTGCTTTGCACTCGCCTGGGGTCAATGACCACAATGAATGTGCAGCTGGTGCATAGATTTAGATGGCACCTGCTGACATTGCCTGTGGTCCTCCAACTTTAGGTACAACTTCAGCAAGGCAGTGAAAAGGAAGCATCTGGCTGCATTGTGCTTTAGCATCTTGGGCGAGGCTGTGGTGGGAGTCGCATTAGTGAGAGCTGATCTGATGAAAATGATGATTGCCATAGGCAGTTGATTTTTGTGAAGTGAAAAGTGTGAAACGTTTTAAATGCAGCTAGTGGTCATATCGACCATCCCGCTTTAGCTTTTCCAGGGCCCAGCCCAACCCTCCCTGGTGATCAAACCAAGGGGGAAACATTTTGTTTTGAGTGCTTTGCACTCGCCTGGGGTCAATGACCACAATGAATGTGCAGCTGGTGCATAGATTTAAATGGCGCCTGCTGACATTGCCTGTGGTCCTCCAACTTTAGGTACAACTTCAGCGAGGCAGTGAAAAGGAAGCATCTGGCTGCATTGTGCTTTAGCATCTTGGGCGAGGCTGTGGTGGGAGTCGAATTAGTGAGAGCTGATCTGATGAAAACCCAAATTTCCTATCCCCATATTCTAAGGATGACAGAGTTCAGTATCCAGCAAAGGGTTCGTATAAATACAAAGCTGGGGGGTCGTTGAACAAGATCTTGAGACACCATATCGGCAGAGAGCATAATTGGGAAACAAATGGGAAAATCGTCAGGTGCAATCAAGGAGCGTGGGTTCTTATTGAAAACCTGCTCAAGCTCGATCACATATGGAAAGATAACGAGAAATACGTGAGAGATTTGGATCGTAACCCAATACATGCCAATCGCATCAAAAGAGCAAGAGTTGCATTGATCGTCGATTTGACGCTTGCCGAGTATAGGGTGGGTGAAGGGTAAATCCAGATTTCAGATCTTAGGATTGAGAGCAGATGATGAACAAAGCCTAAGGGACATTATCAATGAGTATGGGGTCAGGCCACCTAAACACCAAATGATGACCCATTAGGACCGGAATATGGAGGATGGATCATGCCCGTCGCGATCAGAGCAACAAGCGGACATTCAGGCGGCATGAGATTCAAGTTGGACGTACATGATGATGCGGAGGCTGGATTTGAAAACTGCTCTTCGACTCCAAGGCGGATATCACGTTACTTCTCCATCTTATCTGAAGTCGATTTTGGAGAACGGCATCATGCCGGGAGGATCCGAAGGAAAGAGAGTCATGAGTTACTTCGGAGTGTCTCCTCCATGGGACAGGAGAAATAGATCAGCTAGGACCCGATCTCCGTTCCCAGAAGAACTATGGATGCTCGTCATCTAAATACCGCCAAGTGAACTTTCAAGGTTTGGAGCTGGACTATCCGGGTCAGGGGCATTTTAGTTTCCCAGACGATTCCACCGGAAGAGATTCAGGAGATTTTGACAGCCAGAAAATGCAGCGCTGAGACTGGCCAAGCTACAGGAGAGAAGCGTTGGGTTATTACCACACCTCGGAAGATCTTCACTAGAAAGTTGGTGGATGAAATTGTGACGTATGCGGACTTCCAAACATTGGGAATA
>DF242212.1:48678-60508 GCA_000507305.1 Breviolum minutum Mf 1.05b.01 | reverse complement strand
GCACTTTGAACACGGGTTACATCACAGGTTTGGGCATGTGTGAAGTATGTACCGAAGCAGTCGATTGCGTAGCACTTTGAACACGGGTTACATTACAGGTTTGGGCATGTGTGAAGTATGTACCGAAGCTGTCGATTGCGTGGCATTTTGAAAACGACGCCATTCAAAAAACAAAAAACGCGAAAACACCACGACGGTTTTGGGCCCGCTGGCAAAAACATGTTCTTTTAATGCTGTTCTTTCTTCGTTGCTAGCTTGCACGCTGCGAAAGCTGCGAACGCTGCGAAAGCTGCGGACGCTGTGAAAGCTACGAAAGCTGCGAACGCTGCGAAAGCTGCGAACGCTGTGAAAGCTACGAAAGCTGCGAACGCTGCGAAAGCTGCGAACGCTGCGAACGCTGCGAAAGTTTCGCAGCTTTGAAGCTTTCACAGCTTGAACGTTTGGTAGCTTTCACAGCTTTCACAGCTTTCACAGCTTTCATGGCTTTCACAGCTTTCACAGCTTGGGAGTTTTAACGAGACCGTCCTGAGTACACAATGTAAAACAATATCGCAAAACGTATCCAGTGTGATGCTAAACTCAGAACTCGACTTGGAACATTTATCATAGCTAATATCTAGTCTTCTATCACGTAACACTCACTATAACACGTGCGTCTACTTAACCATCTTTGTTTGTTGTTTTCTGTCAACCACCTGGACACTTGGCTCCAGAACAGTATGGAATGAAAAGAAGACTTGCTGAATTCAAAACAACAAATGCAACTACAAAATGGATGATGCAAAATCAAAAAATTATCCTCATTGAGTGTGTTGAGAGTCATGACTGACTCTTGACTATTCAAGTTGAAGTTGACTGTGATTGATCTTGTCTCTAGCGGCATGGCCGCTCAAACAATCTAAAATATCTAATATCTAATGTATCTAATATCTGATATATCTACGTCTACATCGTCATCTACCTGCCGTATTTGTTTACCTTTTTCAACCAACTTGACACTTGCCTCAAACTACTCAAGTACTTTTGAACAAAACGAAGCGGTACTACAAGATGCAAAAGGAAAAGTGGTCCGAGTGAAAGAAATTGAAGTTGACTGTATTGCAAGTATTGTAAACTATGATGGTTAATTTGGTTTCTAGCAGGCCCTAGCGGCTTTGCCGCTCAAAAAACAGACTTGCGAGTCAAGTCTTCCTCTCCGTTGCCTTCTCCTTCTTACTTAAAGCGTTTTTTCTTGGAACTTTTCACCATTGAATCCTAGTGTAACCACAGCCTAGACCCTACTGTCAACGTGTTTGGGCCGGGCATAAACTTACGCACTACGCATGAACTACGCATGATTGGTGTCACTGCGGCTGGCTACTTTTTTTCTTGATTCGCAGCAGTAGCACTAATCACTATCAGTGAAAGACGTGGAGAGCAGCGTCCATCATGAACTCAAAGTCCCACAGCCAATCTTCCATCTCATGGTTCCTTTCTTCAATACACACTTGTTGCATTTCCCTTGCAAATTTCAGAGATACGCTACAGCCTTGGAGTATGCGTCCACGATAAGGAACCTTGTTGAGTTCGGACAACACTTGGCTGAAAGGATTGGGAGCTGCGCTTCGAATGGGCACTGGGTCCACAGCACCAACAGGTAGGGCATCTGGCGAGGCATGAATCTTGCACATTGTGAGCACAATCCACATATCAACACAAGGTCTTGTAAGCCTTTGCACGCCCGTGGTAGTCAAAATGTTGCGGCAGCATTCCTTGATAGTCTCAATGATATCAATGCGCTCCTGACTCACCCATCCATGCCAAAATCAGCGTCACAGCAGTGCAGTACATCTCACGATCAAGCAATGGCATTGCAAAGGCACAAGCAGGATTCCAAGTTCACTACGCGGGACTAGTACGCGGGACTATCCAATATGAGAGCTTACGAAATCAGCGGGACAAAATCTTCAACGTTTAGATGTGTTCACACATGAGGCAAGAGTTGCAACTCCAAATTGTTTGCTGCTTGTTCATGTTGAATGAAAATCAAGAAAATGCAGGTGCTTAATGGCATCCTATGCATATGGTTTTGATTTTAGGTTTTCTAATCTTGGCTTTGGTGCTTCGTATCGCTGTTCTTGGAATATAGGCCACATATGTGTACACCTTGTCATACCAAATCATTGCCCTGCATTCATGTGTGGCGGGCGCAAATACTTACCCATTGGTTGTATGAAAAAAACAGCAACATGGTGCACCAGGAAAAAATGCAATGTCTGTTTTCAATATCATGCCCCAAAAAAATCAAAAGTTGGCCCAACTCACCCAAATCAAGTTCGCGATAATTAGTAAATGGAACGCTATTCCTTTGAGGCCTCAGATACCTTCCTCAACTTCGCTACCATACCCATCTCAGATCATCCAAGGCAAGAATTCCAGCGACTCCCTTACTGATCTTCAAAGATGCATGTTTTCAATAGTTTTTAGACTGGAAATGTCAGCCTGAATCGAAAAGACGATGTGCTACCACGGCAGAAGAGTAGGTGCTGTGTGAATCAAAGAAGCTGGGAGAATCCGTGGTAGTTGTAGAGTTGCGGTTAATCTCCTCGCACTTCTACACCTGAAACCCGGATCCCACACCAGGCTCCGGACCTTGATGCCTTCAGCTTCAATCCGGCACTTTTCCAAATTCAAGTGGGTCACGTGGCTGTTGCTCTCCAAACCTTTGGCCAGAACCTGCAGTTTGCAGCGCTCCGGAGAGGCAGGAACGGTCAAAAACTTGCAGCACCACGCCTCCACGGTGGCAACATCCATGGGACCGAAAAGGTGAAGCTCCACAATGCAGGTCTCGTTCAGGACAGCTGCCAACGCCTGGCCATCCAATCATCCAAAAAAACGGTTCCACTTCTATTCGAATGATTTGATGATCCTTTTTCAGCCTTTCTCAATCTTTACATGCTTTAATGCTTTCACTAGTGTTCGACCTGCTTCAGAAGCAAGGAGCTGCAATGAACTGAACCACATGTTTTTGGTTCAGGGCCCACCCGGAGACATGTCAAGGAGCCAGGCATCCAGTTGTCTAGTTGTCTGTGAAAACACACTGCTTGCTGGGATGTACCTGTATGACCCATTGTCACCCAACTTGACAGAAACCATCCAAGTTCTCCAGACCACAAGCGGTATCTTTAGGACACAGAAGTCATTCAAAAGTCTGCAGGATATCGATTTGAACGTTCAACCTGACGTCACCGATCAGTCGAACTGCATGTGGTACCTCAAGTGACTCAAGTGGATCCTCTTTGGCTTGGGGGGTCGAACCTCCATGTTTGGCTGAAAGAAGGAGAGCACTTCAAGCATCAAAACAACATAAAACAACAATAACAAGGGCAAGTTCCAATTCAAATCATCTCCATGTCATGTCACCCAATGAGTATCTGCAGGAGATACCAACGTAGTGTGAGGTCCAGGTTTCAGAAGCGCCCCCATGCCATGCCATCGATATACAGCACTGTAGAACCGATAGTACAATGTGCAGTAAATTGATGTAAATTGATGATGATGATGATGATGATGATGATGATGATGATGATGATGATGATGAAGCCCCAACATGACAGAATACATGACAAATGTAAATGTATGCCAAAACTCGGACCTGGAAATGTCCCTCGCCCTGCCTGGATCATATGATTGAAGCTCTCTTCGTATTGGTCGACGGCCCGGCAGTGAAACTTCAACACCTTCGTCTCTCGCAAGGCCTTGAGGGGTCGGACTTGGGTCCCTTGGACTTGGGGGTTAAGGAGCCCAATTCAAATGATTTTCCTACAACCTTTTGGATTGAGATGTGCATGATGTGCAAACAGTAGGGGTTGTACATGGCCACATGTCAACAAAGGTTGGATCTATTGATGGAAGCGAGTTGGAAGCCTTAAAGCATGAAACAGTATCAGAATCCAACCTTGGCAAAGGCTTCAGCCTCTTCTTGGCTACATTCAAACTGTGCCAGAGTGATGGTCTGCAACACTTCGAAGTATGGCAATGCATGCGCCAGTGCAAGGATCTGACTTCCGGGAAGGGCTTCGAGACTCAATTCTGCGTTTCTCTTCACTTTCTCCAGGAAGATCTTCTCTTGCAGGTGCACGACAGCTTTTGCATCTGAGCGATGCGTGAACGCTGCAGTGTCCATCTTCACTGCGAAGTGTTCGGGTGCGGTCGGGACTTGGCCCAGCAGCTCGAGCTCATCATCATCATCATCATCATCATCATCATCATCATCATCATCATCATCATCAGCATCAGCAGTAGTAGCAGCATTACCATTACCATCACCGCACTGCCAGGCTTTGTACGACATTTGCTTCCGCACTTTGAAGTTGACCCCACCCTGCTGTCCTGCGGTGTCAGGGCGGATGTCGATGAGTTGGTTTTGTGCGGTTTCCTGACGATCTGATGACCACTCCATCTCTCCAATGCACCATCCACGGTTCTGGTATGGGATGGGGTTATGGACTAGGTCTTTGATCAGCACCGGCTTGACCACCTTGCTGGCTGCATCAAAGACCGTGATCATCTCATCGTCATGAAGTGCCTTTGCCAATCTCTCTGCTGGGGTCAAGGTTTCAACTCTCAAGGTCACCGACATTTCATGAGAGTACATCACATGCATATTTGCCATGGCCAAGCCAAAGCTGGCTTGCTGGGCTTCGCTCTCGCGAAGGTACTGGAACAACGACACATAATCAAAGAATACCCAGATTTCTGCAAAATAAGCGGCCACGTACAGGGCAGTATGGTGTACCACCTGCAGCAACCTCAGCTCTTCACAATTTGAGTGGCCTTATGAAGGCTATTGACAGGGTTTTAAAAGATGAATCAAAATGAAACTGAGGGAGAAAAACGAACATCTTATAACGAAAGCTGCGGATGTTTGGACATTTGTAAGCCAGCGCATGTCAAGCTTCCAGGGTGGGAATGATTAAGAGTCGCCATATGGTCAAGAATGCTGGGGAACCTTGAAATTTGACAGTTTTGATTGTAGAACTTTGCCAGTCTCAAATTTGGAACTGTTTTCGAGCTTCAATTTTTAGGGTGCAGCAGAGTTCATTTGGCAGGCCATCTCTGAAGTTGCCATCAAGAATGATTGCTATGAATAACATTGCACTCAAACCAATTGTTTAAAGGATCCAAAACAGGACGCTGTAGAGGCTCCGCGATAAACGATTACAACATCTCGCTGCACCGCAAAAATGGTGCTTACTAAACTCCTGACATATCATGCCTTCAGGGTCAAAAGCAGGAAAAACATGGTGAGAACAGGGATGATTGGCACCTTCAGGTACCTGGGCCTTGACCCATCAATCTGCTTGGCCAAAAACTTCCGGATTAGCATGAAAATATATGAAAATTGCATTCTGAATGATGACATACTCCAAGGCATGCCGCATGCTGCCAGGCCACTGGTGACCGCAGGGGTCAGGATGCTCCCGCGCTTCCCAGGCGTGGGAGATGGAGCAAATTACGGCACTTTTGGGCCTCAGGGTCCAAGCGCTTCAGTAGCACAAAGAACAGGTGAAGTGCACGGTTCTTTTAAAGATTTTTAAAGCAAAGGGCAAAGGGTATCGTTTCGCCGGTTCCTCAACTTAAGATCACATTATCATGACACCGTAACCTGTCAATCAATTTGTTTTTGCTGTCCTACATAAAGCTGCTGGGAACTCTGTGCTAATGGAATTTCTCAAATCGCTGTTTCGATCTGCATGGATCTGGCAACCTTTAGGGCCTCCAAGGTTTCCAGTCCCTTTTTTCAAGATTCCAAATCTAATGAGTGACGAAGCTGCTGCAGAAACTGGTGACGTTTTCATCAAATCACCAAACTCAACAAGTTTGCAGTCATGGCACTCATCTGCCCACGCTTGTACTTCTTCATGGCTCACCAATGCAGAACGTGATGCCCCAGTAGCATCGGTAAAGGTCGTGGTTTCGGCTTCCTGCCTCCGAGGGAAACGACCATCAGCATCCAGCAAGCTCCTGAGGTACCTGGAATCACAGTTGATGATGTACTTTCTGTATCCTCCTGTTTTTTCAAAGCATGACTCCAAATCAAACCCAAGAGTGAAGGCCTACACTGCTCGATAACATTCCTACTTGAGGTGTGAAAAAAAAAATCCAAAGAAAGAAATATCCTATATATACGGAAGTTGGAAACTTTGTCTTCTCTTCATTTTGTGCATCCCATCTCTTTTCATGTCGCCTTGAGCCACTGTGTCGACTCGACTCATCTGAGGATCCACACTCAGCCCTGATGAGTTTGATGTCTGAATCAATGAGGAAACCGGCTAAGCCCGCTGGATCCCTGAGGTCATAGTGTGCCTGCCAAGCCAGGAAAGATGCATGCCCGGCATGTGATTCTTGTATAGATACTCAGGTGCTTGTATTTTCCAAGCCATGTCAGAAACCCAAGTTCTTTGTCTGAACCGGGGCGGACATGATATCTCACGGCACCCACCACCCTTCAAGCACTGCCAGAGAAATGGGTGATACCGATCTCATGCCCTTTCTGGATCCCTCCGTCGTTTCTCACCAAAACATGGTTCAGTACAATGATTTGGTGTTTTCGAGTGGCTCGCTTTCTTTTCATATTATTTCTCCTGAATTTATGTGTGTCTTCGAAAAATTCAATACTTCCATTCTCCACTCTTGGGCATCTAGCATTTCATCACCCCCACCAGTGCCTCCGTTGAATCAGCCTGCAATGCTACATGAACTCTCACATGCAAAGACCCCCTCTCCCACGTATCTACGGTCAAAACAACATGTGTCTTCAACGATCAGTTTTTGTCAACTAAGACTGGTGACTGCATATTTCATGAGTCCATGGGGAGTTGGGTATATCGTTTTTTGAGCTTTTATATGTCTTATCATTCTGCCATGGATAGGACAAGGTTTTGCCAATAAGTACATGAATCAAATGTTATACACAATCTTTTTACTCCTTCAAGTGTAAGATTCATCACGTTCCTCCACTGCTTTCCGCTGAGGCACGGGATGCAACAGGCCCATCACTTTTTCGTGGCCCCTACTCTTCGCCAGGTCGTAGGGTGTCTTGCCTCGGTGGACCGTAGCTGATGAGGCCAATGCTATTGCTTCAACTACAACCTTCAAGCTCTTGGCAAAGTAAAATGAGATTTGCATACTTCCCTCGCAACCCCGTGCAGCTCATGAAGTGCCGGTGGATAAAAACCAAACTTAATTCCAATTATTGAAATTGACCATTCTGGATAGAATGAATTGCCAGAGATTGCGCATACAGCCAAAGCTTACCCAAGGAAGACTGTTTCAAGTTTCACATGGGTCGTCACTTTTCTTCTATAAGGTGGCCAGAAAAAAATCAAAACCTTATAATTATTCTAATTACAAGTAACTTAAATTGGTAGCAGACTAGTTTTCCACCGATAATCACGTAAAAACATGGTGAGATCTTTTTCTGGGCTGATCCATCAACGTCTTTCTAGCAAAGATCAAAGTCTTTCTAATTCTAGCGAGACTTTGATTAGTTTGGGTTTACCTAACGCGTGGAAGTGCATGCAAAGGAGGCAGTTCATAGAATTTGCAACACCCATTCCTTTGCAATCAAAGGACCTTCAAAATCGTCAATTCAAATTTCATCCAAGAACCCTACAAATGATGAGAAGAACTAATCCAGTATGACTGACCACTGTATAGAGTCACGATGCAAATGTGACGCTATACACATTTCACACTATCAGGCTATCGGGTTGGTAAAAATCAGGATGTCAGGAGCCGTTGAACAGGGATGGAAATTTGTGATCAATTTTGGATGGAAATGGTCGCTCCAAAAGACTGCCAGGCTGAAATCGTCAAAAGGATGTGTCTTGTCTGCATGCAAAGGGGTGCAGAAAACATAGATGGGACAAAAGAGTGCAAATACACTTTCCATAAAAAGCGAAAACAAGATAAACGATAAACTTGAACCATGAACATTTCCTCCACTTCCTCACAGAGGTCCCATGCCTCAAGAGATTCCCTCCATCCTCGTCTGAGGCCACGGCCATCTGCGTCCTTCGCATCCACAGCCGCCTTGGCCTTGAAGAGCCTCTCAACGACCGACTCGTGACCGTCCCAGGCTGCAAAGTGCAGCGGTGTCGAGCCTCGGGAGCCGCGGCACGAGACCAAGCCGCAGGCAGAACCCAACGGAAGGAAGGGAAAAAAACTCTGAAAAACTTGGGGCACCTTACAAGTCAAAATTTTGGAAATTGTGGCCACTCAAACTCCCCCTGAACGTAAGGAACACTGTGGTTTTGAGATGTCTTTAAATCATCGAGTTGGTTTAAAACCGCTGTTGCCTTTGGTGTTCTGTTCAAACCATGTCAGCCAGGTTGCCCAAGATGATTTGGATAAACTGAAACTAATTCAACTTTTATTGAAATAAATCCGCCCTTGATTGGGACGCCACATGACACCACATATTTCGAAGACAATCTTCAATCCCCATCAAAAAACTTTGGTTCGAGTTGTGAGACCTGCAGACAGGCAAACGTCACTGTCACATTAGAGTGGATACTTCGGAGACTGAAGGAACAGTTTTTGGATGTTGATGGGCATGCCAAGCACGCAGTTGCAATCTGAAATCGTGGATCAAAGCGAGTCCAGCTCCAAAGGTTGTGTTTTTTGTCGAAGGCAAATCGAATTGGAGGAAACGATAATATTGGTGATCACCAAGAACAAAACCGAATGTTGGTGCAAATGTTTTGGTATGTTAACTTCCAAAAAATGTGAAAAACATTGAAACACTCTCAACATTCCATCCATTTCCTCACGACGATGCCATGCCTTTCCCTCAATCCTCGTCCGAGGCCACGGCCGTGTTGGTCCTGCGCATCCACAGCCGCCTTGGCCTCGAGGAGCTGTTGGACAACCCCGACATGGCCGTTGAAAGCTGCGAAGTGCAGCGGCGTCGAGCCTCGGGAGCTGCAGGGGAAAAAAGTGTGAGAAACTTGGGGCACCTCAAAATCGGAGTGCCACTCAAACTCGCCCTGAACTTGAGGAACATTGTAGTTCCGAGATGTCTTGAAGTCATCGAGTTGGTTGTTCTATTGAAACCATGTCAGCCATGTCGGGAGTCAAAATGACTTGGATCCCCCCTGAAACCGTCGAGTCCAACTCGAAAGATTCGTTTTCGAAAACAAATCGAGTTGGAGGAAACGATACAGTCGGACCGGAAAGGTACGCCTGATGGCTAAAAACATCGGTTTCCGCATGGCACACCTAAGGTGCGCCTGGGTGTGCCTGCCTAGCGGTTCCCAATGGAACGCCGCGTTGAAGCACTCATATTTTCCAAACAAAACCAGGTAAGAAACACGCACTTCCTATTGGAACGCCGATCGCAAAGATCAGTTTCATATCAAGACCAGATCAAAAAAGATCAAACAAAAACGACACAAATCACAATGGAACGCCGACATCCAATGTAGAGCTGTGGGGCATGGTAACCAGATGCAAAGAGAGGTCCTAAACTATGGTTTCTCAATGGAACGCCCAGGCCAGCCAACACTTGTATTCAAGAAGAGAAAAGACTACCCTGTACTACAAAGTACTACTCAAGTACTACAAAGTACTACTCCAGTACTACCTTGTACTACAAAGTACTACTCCAGTACTAACTTATACTATAAAGCACTACTCTGTACTACAAAGTACTACTCCAGCACTAACTTGTACTACAAAGTACTACTCCAGTACTAACTTGTACTACAAAGTACTACTCCAGTACTACCCTGTACTACAAAGTACTACTCAAGTACTAACTTATACTACAAAGTACTACTCTGTACTACAAAGTACTACTCCAGTACTACCCTGTACTACAAAGTACTACTCCAGTACTAACTTGTACTACAAAATACTACTCTGTACTACAAAGTACTACTCCAGTACTACAAAGTACTACACCAGTACTACTCCAGCACTGCAGCACTACTCCAGTACTGTATATATAGATACAAATGCAAACCCACGTAAAAAACCAACTGTATAAGTCATTGTGTTCACCAGCGCTAAGAAAAATCATGCGAACGCCAAGGTTTCAATAAATATTTCAGATTGATTTTCACATGTCTGATCCCCAAATCCTGAAAATAGCATGAAAAACCTAGATCCAAAGCGCAAATACATGAGTACACTAAACATGTATTTCTAGAACACCATGGAACGCTGACTAGGCACACCTTCTTAAAAAAGAGTCCTGCAACTAAATATGATGATTTCATGCACTAGGCACACCTTTCCTGTTCAATAGTATAGTCTTTGTTTCTTTCTATAGTCGTGGGTCGTGATCACAAAGAACAACCCAAAGTATCAATGCCAAATGCTTTGGTATTCCAAAAAAATGTGAAAAACCTCGAAAAAAATAGCCAGCATTTCATCCCATGCCTCAGGAGGATTCCCCCCGAATCCTCGGTCCGAGGCCAAGGCCATGTTTGTTGTCGTGCGCATCCACGGCGGCCTTGGCCTCGAGGAGCGGTTGGACCACCTCGACGTGGCCGTTCCCAGCTGCCAGATGCAGTGCTGTGAAGCCTCGGAATTTTGAAGGGAACTAAGGCGAAGAAATTTTGGGTGCCTCAAAGCCACTCAGACTCCCCCTACAGTTCAGGAAGATTGCATGTAGTTTCATGATGTTTTACTATATGTAGTTTTGAGATGTCTTTACATCATCGAGCAGGTTGAAAACCACTGTTGCCTTTGGTTTTCTATTGAAGCCTTGTTGTCCATCAAAATGATTTGGATAAATTCAAACTCCAAGCGAGAGTCTGCAAAGGGTTTCCTTTAACTGGTCCATGTGTATGTGTTTCATGTTTTACCCCGAAATCGTTCATACGCGGAAACCATTACTATTTAGTCGCTGCCGTTTATGACTTCGCTTGCGCGCAAACTACCGCCAATTTGCTGAAATCGAGCAGTGTAGTATAGCATAAATCCTAATGGACAACCTCAAGCAAGACTTACTTACCTACAAAATTACTCAAAAATCACGAAAGCCTTTTGGATTATGTACAGAGGCTAGGTTCTCTGGTCTGCGAGTCCCGCAATATCAAAAAACACGAGCTGAAGTGCTTCATCATTGGGGGCAGAGTTGGTCAAATGAAATGCTACCATTAGCAGCTGATTCGTTTGTGATTTGCTTGTAGGAATTCATTGATCCGTTGTAATTCGTATAATCTACCAACAGTGGAACAGCAATCACGCAAGCTATCAGCGGCTACGAGTAGCAGGAAACGGGGAGTGATGGGAACACTGCCACATCCTGTTGTCGGGAGTCAGCTGTCTCGCGCTTGTCGCTTCCATACTGAGTAATCTGGAGAGGTTCTCATTTCTAATACGCAAGAACTGCCTCACCCCATCTCATCTCAAATTACCTGACCTCACCCCATCACACTCATCTCACACCATCTTCTATCACATCAAATCATCGTAGCTCACCTCACCTCATCTCATCATAGCTCAACTCACCTCATCTCACCTGACTTTCACTTTTCTCCCCTGATCTCACCTCACCTCGCATCATTTCACCATATCTCACAAATCATATCCCATGTCACAACATCTGATCCCACCTTACATCATCTCATCTTGAAAATGGTCATGAATTTTATCATTACGCCTACAAACAGAAAGCTTTTAATAAGGCCAATTTTGTGAATAGAAGAACCTACGAACGCACTCACTTATCCAGCAAGAGAGGTACAGAACAAGTTGGCCAATGTACTATCATCACTCACTTATCAATGGGTGCGGAATTGTTTTGGGAATTCTTTTTTTTTTTTTTCGGGATTTT
>DF242212.1:36532-48028 GCA_000507305.1 Breviolum minutum Mf 1.05b.01 | reverse complement strand
CCAGAGGACCAGGGCACTGGGGACCAGACAATGAGGGGACGAGATGAAGGGGGACGAGATGACCAGGGCACCAAGGGATTAGAGGACCAGGGGACCAGGGATCCAAAAAAAGAAAAAAATTCCCAAAAAAAAAGAAAAAAATTCCCAAAATAAATACCTCCCCCTTATCAATTTCCATACGCTAGCTAGATTTTGGAAAAGACAAGTCCCTATCGGTGCTTGTTGCATACAAATTGTCACAAGAATCATAGGAGTCATAAGAAATCCACCTCCAAGTCAAAGCATGGCACAACAAAATGGAACGAAAGTACTCCAGTGCATGTCATTGCATCATGTCATTGCATCATATAGCATCCACCAAAGCTTCAGGGTACTCAAGCAACATCTTTGAGACTCGTGCCCGCTTCATCTGTCTTCTGCACGGAGTTCACGTCGCTGCGAATAAAATGTCTTATGGCTTTTACTTTATTTTCCCTGGCTGCTTCCAGGATGTCAGGACCTCGGATCCCGTTCAAGTCAAAGGTCTTGTCTAAAAGAAGCGATGCATAGACATGTTTGGAGAGCATAAAGGCACCAAATCAAGAATTGGACGAAGCGAAAGATTGAAACGTCCAAACAAGAAAGTCAGAATGAACTCACTGCTCAATCTTTTTGAACATGGAAAAAACTCAGGACAACATGCAAAGCTCGAACACACTCAAAATGAGAAGGATTGAGAAAGAGTTCTTGTTGAATATAATATTAAACATAAATTGTAGATTATATATAATAATAGACTATGAATAAAATATAAGGCGGGACAACAAAAAAGGAAACAGGAACGGGAGAAATGCAAAGGCAAGCATTGCCGGGAACGCATCCAGCAAAAGCATCAAGCTCCACAAAGCTGGCCGACATGACATGCGGCTGCGCCTCTTTGCCACTCTTGAACTTTAATTTACCACAGCGCCAGGTACAAGTGCTGGACATTCAACATTGTGACAACAGAAGCAGCAAACTAGGCTTCTTTGCAAAGGAACAAGGTGATCAATCAAGGAATGGATAGCAAAGAGCAACTAAGGTTGACATTTTTCCCAGGAAGAAACAAACAGTTGTCTGGGGTCTTGGCATCCCTCTGCCTCTGCTTTGTCTGCCTTGGGAAGCACTGATTTGGAAGATCTTCCCTTTGAGCGGCAAGGTCTGTACTTCGCATGGATAAAATATGATAGTATCAGCGTCCCAAACCTGATGCAACAATCTGTTGAAGTGTTTGAAATTCCACCCATTGAAACTGATATCCAGCTGAAAGGCAAACACCAAAGTCGGCATCTGAAATTCGATCTTGGCACGTTTTTGATTGGCGTGAATGGAAAGGCTGAATCTACACAGTTTCATGTTTCCCCCACAGGCACCTCAGCTAAGTCCTCTGATGAAATGACATTATCTGTGGCTTCCTGACGTCAAGAAACCACCGTGATCGGGCGTCTGAAATCGCACACAACCCAAACCGCGCTTCCCCAAGAGAGTGGTGTCCCGAACTCCCTTTGACTCTTTACCACATACTTGAATATGTATTATATGTATATATATATATCTCTATATACGTACATATTATAGATATCATAATATTTTAGATTGTATATGTTTCACCTCTCTTTGATATCACGATAAGATCAACCGATCAACCAACACATCCCGGAACAAACTCAGATTTAGCGTCGCAACTTCCCAATCTCCACACCCGGACTCCAGAGACCCACGTTGATTCTGTATCTATCTTTTCCAAATTTAACATATCTAAAACATTCTAAAACAACTATTCACTTGAAAAACCAACAGTTCTACTGTACTTGTTTGAAATACAAACATATCTTTTAGACACTATGGCTTTAGCAAAACGACGTGCGTCTTAAATCAACACATCATGGATTCATCCTGGACTGATGAAGATTCATTCGAAAAAGCTCCACTTCTGCAGGCATTCCATATAGATATGAACCCCCCCAAGGCGCCTCAGGTGGATCAACCTGCGATGCCGACGATCCCATGCCATTTCAGTGATCCATCTGCTTTTTGTTGACCTGGTAAATGGATTTTAGAAACGTCTCTCCTATCCTGTCATGCATTCTTAACTTTGGGCCTGGGAAGTTCCGCCACTTTTGCCCGACTGGTTTTGTTGTTGTCTTTTTGGGATGTTCAAAAGCTTATAGCTCTGAACTCTCCAAAAGCATTCTCTAACCATAAGGAGCAGTTATTTCTATAGATTTTGCACACGGATATTGGCTTCCTTGTGGGCTCACATGCACCACACGATAGACCCTACAACAAAAGCCTATAGCGATTAGTGCTTCTCAGCAAAGCACGGAAACCTGGATGGGGTTTTGGGGTGGTTCCGATGGTTCCCAAAACGATCAGAATTGGATCACACATCATCCGAATCCGAAATCCGCTATGTGGCACCTCCTTTGGAGGATCACTGGGAGGATCGGCCTGCAACGGATCTTTCTCAATTTGGGCTCATGAAGTTCATCCTCTTTGCAAATTTTATTTGAAACACCAGGAAATTACATTAAGAATTCAAAGGAACAAAGGGAATGCTGGTCATAAAATGTCATGACTATCTTAGAAGGCAAGTAATCTTGGAGGGTTACAGCGCAGTTTCAGCAACTGACAATTTCAAGATTCAGCTGCTGAAGGAGTTGGGCGTTGCTGACGATGGATTACTGCTTTGTCAAGGACTGGCCCTGAAAAAAACCCTCAGCCTCGAGGTTCAAAATAAGTTTCCGTGAACAACCCCCAAAAACTGAGGTCGGGATACCAGGCTTCAAAAAAATAATCTTCTGCAGTTCAATAGGCATTGATGAGGAGCTATCATTTATAAATAGTTGATGATATGTTGATGATAAATGTAATTGATTAGTATCTATCATGTAATTCTCACTTCTTTAGCATTTCTGATCTCATTTCTTAATGATTTGCTCATCACCAGGTACATCGGAAAAAACGGCAAGACAAATCTACGGGATTGACTTTCAACCTGGGCTTATAAAAACGACCACCCTGATCACCCTCCCAATCAAAATGTCGTACCATCCGAACGCTCGCCTGTTCGTTGGTTGAAGGCATTGCTTCAACAGCAGTCACCAAATTGTGTTGCTTCCGTGCAGCTTGAGCCCAAAGTGGCCATTCTGAAGTGCTACGATTTTAGATTGCATCCTTGGAAAAAATATTGGAATCATGCCATGATTTGGGAAACCAAACTTGTCTCCAAGCGAAAGATGCATCCGATGTCATGAAAAACTGGCACCCCATCACTCCGTCCTTCCAAGCGGAAGTGAACAGCTGGAAGGCCGCCAGCCTCGGAGATGGGAAACGTTCGCATGGCATCGCATGGTATCGCATGGTATCACTCGTTGAAATCTCAGGTGTTCTCTTGAACTTTTGAAGCCAACCTGGATGTCACTGACACAAGAAGGAAGAAAAACACCTCTGCATGTCATACATGTAAACCTCACTCAACAGCAATCAACGCTTTGAATGATGATACTTGCATATACTGCATGGCGGGGATGGAAACTTCTCCCCGCTGCTATAGTAGGGAGACTAAGCACCCTCACTATCCCTCACTACTGTTGATTCAGGGACTTTCAATCAAATGGACTTCGACTTGGATTAAAAGCACAGAAGAAACTGAAAACTTGGCCAGGGCGACACAAGCGACAGAATCATGTACACCGCAACTTTGAAAACCAACCAGTATCACCTCAAGTTCGTCATTTGCTGTGATGTAGAAGCTCCCCCCATAATCTAAAGGGATGGATGGAAGTATGGTGGCTTCACATGTGTACTGTTTCTTCATCAAATACTAGTGATAAACTTAACTGTGACATGAAGTTACACCCTAAAGATCAACTAGCAAGAACTGATTGACCCAGCATGCTGTTCATGCTATTTTAAAATCAACTTTCAACCTTGCCTTGGTTGGAAGAACTCCAACACTGTGTTCCCGCACATCCCTTGGCTCCCAATACACCTTCACCATTCCAAGGCCATCCATCCAGCTGCACATGGACTCCTTTCGGAAAAATCATCGTAAAACAAAGAACTCCACAACGTTGGCCGATCTGAAAAATGTGAAAAATGAAAAACATAGAAACAATGGAAACACACAGCCAACCATGCAACCAAAACACCACTCTGTTTTGCTGGTGAAAACGACATCGGACGCCACATTAGATGACGCAAGCATTGGTTTGACGCAGGAACAACCTGAAGAAAGAATTGGATCTGAGAAAGATCGGCGATGATTTTGTCTAATGATTACAGTTGAAGATGCATTGTTTCAATGGTTCAATCACTGAATTACCAAAGAGTGACTTCCAAAATTAATGTCAAAATTCAAAATATTTTTTGAATTCATTCAAATCGTTCCTGCATCCTTCTAAGGTGACACGTGATATCATCCTGAACTTTCGTCAGGGCAATTTCTGAAGAAACCGGTGAGCTCATACGTTCTTTCAGGACTGGATGGATTGGAGCCAGACAACCTCAACAAGATGATCTCGACAAATCTAATGAAAAAAAAAACACAACAACCAAGATGACAACGGGAAAACCATGGTAAACCCAACCATTTGAAGAATGTGAGTTTCCATTGCCATGTCTGTTTTCAGGGGTTTCGTAAATGGAAACAATATCCACATCCAAACCTTGGGAGTCAAATCCAGAAGAGCCTCTAGGTATCTCCAACCTGAACAAGGTGTCTGAAAAAAAACAGAATGACTAGAAACCATGCAGAAATTATGAAAAAAATATGTTTTTCCAAGGCATCAACATGACCATCCCAAGATGCCGGCAAAGCGACCTTGGATCTCCAGGTCATGGCGAATCCCCCTCACGTTCGGCACGGGCCCTCTCAAGTTCGGCACGTCGGCGCTCCTAAGGTGCATTCAACAGGTGCCAAAGCGAGCAAGGAGGAATGTCGCCACAAACAAATCTCACACAACAAATTCAGAAGATTCCAGATCCAAGGATTTCATATTGAACTGTCAGGTTTCTGACTGACTATAAGCAAAATTCGGCTATGTAAATGTATGTAAATGTAGGACCACAAGGACCACATGTGGAAGCTTCCATGAAAAAAATCGTTCACACCAATGACTACTTACGCTGTACATGCTGCACATCTAATCAGCTCCCATGCGGCAAAACTTCATTCCTCTTGATTTGGAAGCTTTATAACAAACTCGTACATGCGGTAAATCCCAGTTACGCTGTACATGCTGCAACTTCTAGGCTCCCATAACTTCATCCCAAATTGGTGCACTTCTAGGCTCCCATGCGGAAACTTCATTCCCAAATTTGGGTTGCCATCAGTTTTTCCCCTGGGTTTCCCGGACTTCGTTTTCCCGACAAATGGCTCTGATGCGGTTCCAGGCCTCACCAACGAGTCTGTGAGGTGGTCACACCACCTGCACCAACAAGGACCACCCAGCAACGAGGCCTGCTTTCCTTCATCAGTCAGCTGGTCATCATCCAAACGAACATATTCGATGGTCTTGTTGGCTTCGAGGGCAGCGGCAAGAGCCTGTCAGTGCTGAAGACTACGGCCCCAGAAACCTACACAGGCCGAAAGATATCCCCAAGCTATCAGCTACGATCAATCTTTGGGCTGCTGAAGGCTTGTTAGAACTCCTACTTTCATGCCTATTTACTTTGGGCTCCGAACTCATCACAGTAATAAGATCCATTGGATTTCAATGCTCTCGATGGTCCTCCAAACTCCCCCCGCGGCGGCCACCAGGCCTTGACTCCCTCTTCGCCAATCGGGTTGCCGTTGAGCCAAAGTTGTCTGAGGGTTTTGTTGATGCGCACAGCATCGGCCAAGGCCTGGAAGAGATGGCAAGCAGAGCGTCAAGCGAATGACCCGTGGCAAGACATAACCCAAAGATCCCCTTGAAGGCATTCAGGCAATACTATCAGAGTGGTCAATCTGACAAAGCTGCTCACGCATTCTGCAAACATTGCGAGAAAAAAACATTGTAGACTCCAAAACGAATCCAGAATGTGCAACCCATTTGTGGGGCCATGAGAAAAAAGTTGGCGGACCCCCGAAAAAGATTCCCGATCCCATTTTGTGTTTGAGCTCGCTCTAACAGCAAATGAGGGGATTATATATATATATATATACGTTATATAGCTGACGCGCTTTAGCTTCTTGACCGCCTGTATTTGTCACTGGGGAGGTCCTTTCTCACGGCGCCAGTGTTTGGTACGCATTTCTCACCGTTTTGGGGCACAGCACACGTGAAGGTGTTTTTCGCAATAAAAAGCTTGGCGGTGAAATGGTTAGCGTGTTTGCGAAGTTCATGGCTTAAAATGTGGCCGCTTGTGGTCAAAATTCCAGCCGGGTTGTTGGGCAGCCTCATCATCATTTGCAAATTGTATGGTGAGTGGCCACGTTTCGTGAGTGACAGTCATCAGTGTGTGCTTGCTGAATTCTTGATTTAGGCCCCGGATGCCACATCGCCTATCTGGGCCCTGCGTTTTCATGGGAAAACGTTGATTGGCAATTTTGATTTTGCTGTACTCGGAGCTCATGGGTTCGAACGCTTTTTTGGTTCGTGGCAAGTATTGAGTGTTTGATATCGCAAACAAGTGAATCGTATGGGTTCAAAAGGAAAGATGGCTGTGAATTCGACATGGGATGTGAAAAAAAGCGGGCCAAACCTGTGCTTTCGTGCATGGCAAGCAAAGCCAACCCTACGCCTGTGAATTCGACATGGGATAGGATAGAAGAATGAATGCGGTGGGCCTTTAACTATCGAGTTGGACATAGAGGCCTTGCGTTTATTGTACAAATGGAGTTCCAGCTAAAAGCGCCAATCTCAAACTGGAAGCAATTTGTGATGCCTGGATGTCTCAGAAGAAGAACATCCTGTGTACCAAATGTGTACGGATTATATGTCGGCTCCGGAAATTTGACGCAAAAGTTTCTACCCATTCCTACGGGCTCACAGTGTCAAAGTTATCAAATCTCTTCCCAAACATAGGACAACGGATTCGGTTTCTCAAACACGTCTAAAAAACAAGATATTCAGTTCCAGCCTGCATGACTTTCCCACTAAGATTGATCTTCCCACAAAACTATCACCGCTTCCATGCTCCAGAACAATTTAATGTCGAACTCATGTGCTCAAGCCTATACGGTCCAAGAGCCTATGAAACCCTGAAAAGGTTCAAGGCTCAACCATGCAAACTCCGATCAAAATCCGGTGACTTCCCATGACTTCCAGTGATGCTCCACAGGTCTCAGCCCGGATCCATCCACTTTTGACACAACTTCCCCGAGACGCCCCGCATCGCTCTACCCACCAGACCTTCATTCCACTGTCGCCAATCTGGTTGTCGCCGAGGGCAAGTTCTTTGATGGTTTTGTTAATGCGCAAGGCATCGGCCAAGACCTGGAAGAGATGGAAAGCAGAGCGTCAAGCGGATGACACGTGGCAAAACAGAAACCACAGATTATTGTTTCAGAAGGCATTCCACCTACACTGAAAGTTAAAAGACTGAATTGAAGTCAAGAAGCATTTTTTTCTTAGGACCAAAGGAGTTCAAGCTAAAAAAACACTAATCCCAAACTTGAAGTGACTTGTGATGCTTCGATATATCAAAAGAAGGACATCATGTGTACAAATATGCGCCGATTGGATCCGATTGGCGTATCGGTGTATCCATGTGTCTCCGGCATTTCGTGCAAAAGCTTCTACATATCCGGCCCTACCATGCGTCAAACATTGTGGAATTGTGGCTCCACACAAAATAATCGATTCTCTCCCCAAACAGAGGACAAAGGATTCTGATTCTCAAGGAACTCTCTCCAAAACAAATCTATCCAGCCTGCATGACCTTCCACTAAGATGGATCTTCCCACAAAACTATCACCGAATACATATGCTTGGATATCTCACAGCAAACTGCCTGCACATTGACCCTGAAAGAAACTCATCGGGTTTCCTGTATTCGATCACCACCAGGCCTTGAGGTCATCATCACCGATTTTGCTTTCACGCAAATCCAGCAATATGATTGGTTGGTTCATGCGCAGGGCATCAGCCAAGGCCTGAGAAAAAATTGGAGTGTCAATCGCCTTCCTGATCCATTTTCTTGGACGCGAAGAAGGGTTTGAGGCAATCCGTATTTGCATACAATTAAATTCAACTCCTGTAGCTCAATCTCAAATAACAATCTCAAACTTAGAGGTCCGAAAGCTAACAGGAAGGACTGCATGCTTTACAAATCCTTGCAAATCAAAATTAGTTATGAGCTTTCTTATAGAATTAGTCCGTTGTTAAGTTGTTCCTGAATACCACGAAAGATGCCTCCAACTTCCCACAACAACTGATCTTTCAACGAAACTTTTCCTTAACATGTCCGTACCTAAATGCTGAAAAATGTACTCAGATCATGGATCTTGAGTCTGCAAGACATTGGCATGGCCAAAACCTTCATTGCTACACATGAAACCTGGCCTGAATGCGCGTCGATGCCCCAAACGGACTTCTGCATGGTAGGTTTCTCGACGTATCATCCTGCAACGCATCAACCACACAGCCTTTTAAACACCAAACCATTTTGAACTGCATGATCCAAACTTCACCACAGTATGGAGCAGGTCATGGCCTGGTTCCAATCAGCGGCAACCACTCTGTTTACCATCGGTGCTGAAGCCAGCGCCTGGCAATTTCGGCATCACATTGCTCGGCCATGCCATTTGCATATTAGAAACACCTCAAACCTGGCGATCTTGCAATTGGGACGTGTTGCTCGCAGTCTCATGCGCCTGGGCTCCTTGCACTCCGACATCGTTGCCATGCAGCCGCAAATGGGTCAACACCCTGTTGATTCGCAACGCCGAAGCCAAAGCCTGGACAGCACGGATGACAGCAAGAGCCTCTACCTCCGAACCGCTTGTTGCAAGAACTCTAACCATGAAAGAGTCCAGAAGGAGAACCGGACCCTTTTGGTTTGCACGGTCTGAGCACTTTAACAATGCGCATTCACTGCAATCCATCAAAATCTCTGAAACCAATCAATGAAGTAGACATACAGAATACAGACAAAATCATTCTATATTCTTTGAGATACTCAATCAAATCTCCATCAGTTTACATGCTGTCGAGAATATTACATCATTAGATTGACATGATACATTGATTTGATTTGATTTGATTTGATAGATCAACATAACATATTGCTTAAAATGATGTATCGTCGTGCATGGGAGCATGAATATGACTACTTGCTTGACACAAGGCCCTGGGCATGGTTGATGCTATATTATGCAACAACGTCAAGAAACCTTCCCAACAACCTCAAGAGTACTCTGCCTCATTCCAAGTTCCTAGACCAGGCGATCTTAGGTCCAACCCCTGGACCCTTCAGCACGGGAGCCCTTCACTGCAGCAAAATACAACCACATTACAACACCTGGCCTCCACCCCAGCATCACGGATTCTACAGGACTCCAAGTTCAAACGCTTGATGGCTGCGTTCGTGCTGAGGACCGCAGCCATTGCCTGCAAAAAGAAGGCGGTCATCCAACCAAAGTGCAAACGTCCTAGCTTCACTTGTGACTATCTAGCAGAAACAACATCCATCCACTCATTGTTCAGAGAAGTGCGTCCGGGTCAATGTCTGTCAGTGTCAGTCAGTGTCTGCCAGGTCAAAGCCACCAGCGGTCAACTCATCTCAAATGGGTTCACAGGCCTCAGCCCCTGCATTGCCGCAGTTACGATTGGCTGCCAAATTGATGTCAACAACCGTGTTGTTTAACTTCAAGGCTGTGGCCAAGGCCTGACCATGAAATGCATTCAGAGTCCAATCTTGAATCATCTTGATGCCAGGAATACTGCGGAAGCTTGAATTCAAAAAGACTGATCTCAAAGTATTTGGAATACGTTGAAGTCGCCAAACAAGTTTCTGGTGCTCCAATCCCTCAGAGCAAAATGGATACGACCATTCATCAAACGCGCTTAAATGTGTTCAAACATCATCTGCCATGTCTACACACGTCCGCTGTTTTTGAGACGGGCTCAAAAAGCCTCTCCAGAACCACCACGTTGCGCCTTGATGCCATGGACACCGATGCAGCAGTCTTGCAGATTCAGATGCGTGATGGTGCGATTGATCTTCAACATCTCCGCCAGTTCCTAGCCGAATGCAACTGTGCAAGGCAGCTCTTCGATTTCACAAACGACTCACACCACACCATCTACTCACCTTGGACCCAAGTTCACCACACCTCGGCCCCTTCATCACCGCGGTGGTTCAAATTGTCTGCAAAATTGATGTCAAGGACCGATTTGTTAGACTGCAAGGCTGTGGCTAAGGCCTGACCACCATGAAATGCATTCAGAGCAATCCAATTTTGATGCCTGCTGAAAAAGCGTAAAATTCTATGCTTTGATCTCAGAGTGCTTGGACTTAAAGTATTCTTCAAAGAGGTCGTTTCCATCCACAAATCAAAACAGGTGCAAAATTGTTGAAGATCACATGATGCCAAAATCGAAATGTCCTAGAATTGCTCTCATATGTTGATATTATCATTATTATTATCAGTAGTGGAACGCTATTCCTATCAGGCCTCAAATACCTTCCTCAACTTTGCTACCATAACCATCTCAGATCATCCGGGGCAAGAATTTCATGCACTCCCTTACTGATCTTCAAATCTGCATGTTTTCGATATAGCTTTTAGACTGCAAATGTCACCCCGAGTCGAGCATGCTACGTGCAATGGCGGAAGAGTAGGTGCTGTGGATCAAAAAAGTCTGAAGAATCTGAAGAATCCGTCGTACTTGTCGAGTCTTATGTAAACTCCCGGCGCTTCTACGCCTGAAACCGGATCCCACACCAGGCTCCCCACCTTGATGCCTTCGACTTCAATCTCGCATTTTTCCAAATTCAAGTGGGTCACGTGGCTGTTGCTCTCCAAAGGTTTGGCCAGGACCTGCACTTTGCAGCGCTCCGGAGAGGCAGGAACATGTCAGAACAGTCCAAGACTTGCAGCATCACGCCTGCACGGTGGCAACATCCAGGACAGCGTCGAGAAAGCCGTCCTTTCTGGAGAAATTCAGCTCCGCAATGCAGGTCTCGTTCAGGACAGCTGCCAACGCCTGGCCATCCAGGCTTCGGAAGCGCCCCCATGCGATCGTTATACAGCACTTTAGAACCGATAGTCGAAGGAAGTTTAAATAGAAACTTCCGACAATATGGAGAGTTGAAAAGCAGTAGTCGAGTAGTCACGTCAGTCGACAAAAGAAGCAATAGTCAGAAAGATAGAAGAAAGACAATTCGTCCGCGCCAAATGTTAGAGAAGTCACGAAATGCTGTGTTTTTTCATAGATTCGCGTGTCGGGTCAGTCCAAAAGTAGGCCTGTTAAAGCGGCGGGTGCGGAGGTAGGTGCTGAGAGGTGACATCAAAAATTGCACGCCGCTGTGGCGAAAAGCACATTC
>DF242212.1:0-36414 GCA_000507305.1 Breviolum minutum Mf 1.05b.01 | reverse complement strand
TGACATCCGTCACTCACAGCAATCAATCTCTCCTATACGTTTCCTATTCTTGAAACTTCCGCCACCGCCTTGTGCGGTACTACTGGTATATACAATGTACAGTAAATTGATGATGATGATGATGATGATGATGATGATGATGAAGCCCCAACATGACAAAATACATGACAAATGTAAATGTAAGCCAAAACTCGGACCTGGAAATGTCCCTCCCCCTGCCTTGATCATATGATTGAAGCTCTTTTTGTATCGGCGGTCGGCCCGGCAATGAAACTTCAACACCTTCGTCTCTTGCAAGGCCTTGAGGGGTCGGACTTGGGTCCCTTGGACTTGGGGGTTAAGGTGGAGCCCAATTCAAATGATTTTCCTACAGCCTTTTGGATTGAGATGTGCATGATGTGCAAACAGTAGGGGTTGTACATGGCCACATGTCAACAAAGATTGGATCATGTTGGATTTATTGACAGAAGGGAGCTGGAAGCCTTAAACCATGTAGCTCAAAAGGAAGGAAAAATGGTCAAAGAGCTTCAGAATCCAACCTTGGCAAAGGCTTCAGCCTCCTCTTGGCTACATTCAAAATGTACCAGAGTGATGGTCTGCAACACTTCGAAGTATGGCAAAGCATGCGCCAGTGCAAGGATCTGAGTTCTGGGAAGGGCTTCGAGACTCAATTCTGCGTTTCTCCTCACTTTCTCCAGGAAGATTTTCTCTTGCAGGTGTACTACAGCAGATGCATCCGAGCGATGCGTGAACTTAGCCTTCTCCATCTTCTCTGCGAAGTGTTCGGGTGCTGTCGGGACTTGGCCCAGCAGCTCGAGCCAACCACGCTGTCCTGCGGTGTCAGGGCGGATGAGTTGGTTTTGTGCCGTGGCCTGCCGGTCCGAAGACCACTCCATCTCACCAATGCACCATCCACGGTTCGCGTATGGAGTGGGGTTATGGACTAGGTCTTTGATCAGCACCCGCTTCACCACCTTGCTGGCTGCAGCGAAGACCGTGATCATTTCATCTTCATCAAGTGCCTTTGCCCATCTCTCTGCTGGGGTCAAAGATTCAATTCTGAAAGTGATCGACATTTCATGAGAGTACATTACGTGCATATTCGCCATGGCCAAGCCAAAGCTGGCTTGCTGGGCTCCAGTTTCACGCAAGTACTGGAACAACGACACATAATCGAAGAACACCCAGATTTCTGCACAATAAGCGGCCACGTACAGGGAGGTGTGGTGTACCACCTGCAGCAACCTCAGCTCTTCACAATTTGAGTGGCCTTGTGAAGGTGATCTGCAGAGATTGATTTACTCACTCATCTGTTATCCGACAGGGGTTTAAAAGATGAATCAAAATGAAACTGAGGGAAAAAGGAACATCTTCGAAGGAATGCTTCTGATGTTTTGAAGTTTGCAGGCCAGCGCATGTCAGAGCTTCCAGGGTGGGAATGATCAAGAGTCGCCATATGGTCAAGAATGCTGGGGAACCTTGAAATTTGACAGCTTTGATTGTAGAACTTTGCCAGTCTCAAATTTGGAACTGTTTTCGAGCTTCAATATTTAGGGTGCAGCAGAGTTCATTTGGCAGGCCATGGCTTCTTATCCTGAAGTCACCCTGAAGTACCTGGGCCTGAGCCCGCACTCAATCTGCTTGGCAGAAGACTTCGTGATTGGCATGAAAATTGCATTCTGAATGATGACATACTCCGAGGCATGTGGCATGCGGCCAGGCAACTGATGACCGCAGGGGTCAGGATGCTCCCGTGCTTCCCATGCGTGGGAGATGGAGCAGATTACGGCACGTTTGGGCCTCAAACCAATGGAAGAATTCCATTAGATCAATGGATCATGGCTCAGGGTCCAAGCGCTTCAGTAGCACAAAGAACAGGTGAAGTGCACCGTCTATTTTTAAAGCAAAGGGCAAAGGCTATCGTTTTGGGGATTCTCACTTGCAATCTCAAACAATGAAAACGCATCGTTTTGCCGGTTCCTTAACTTAAAATCACATTGTCCTGACAGCGTAACCTGTCAAGCAATTGTCTTTTTGCTGTCCTACATAAAGCTGCTGTGAACTCTGTGCCAATGGAATTAACGGGATCGTTGTTTGGATCTGCATGGATCTGGCAATCTTTAAGACCTCCAAAGTTTCCAGTCCCTTTTTTGAAGGTTCACAATTTAATGAGTGACAAAATTCATGCAGAAACTGGTGACGTTTTCGTCAAATTTCGGCAGTCATGGCACTCATCTGCCCACGCTTGTACTTCTTCATGGCTCACCAATGCGGAACGCGATGCCCCAGCAGCATCGGTAAAGGTCGTGGTTTCGGCTTCCTGCCTCCGAGGGAAACGACCATCCGCCTTCAGCAAGCTCGTGAGGTACCTGGAATCACCGCCGACAAGGTACTTTCCATATCCCGACTCTAATCAAACCCACGAGTGAAGTCCTACACTGCTCCATACCATTCCTACTCGAAGTGTGAAAAAAAAAACTATACTACAGTTGGAAACTTCGTCTTGTCTGCATTTTGCATCCCATTTCTTTTCAAGTCGCCTTGACTTTTGTGTCGACTCGACTCATCTGGGGATCCCCACTGAGCCCTGACCAGTTTGATATCTGAATCAATGAGGAAACCGGCCAATCCGGCCGGATCCTTCAGGTCATAATGTGCCTGGCAAGCTAGGAAAAACGCAAGAACGCAGGCATCTGATGTATATTTAGATTCCTCCAGTACGGATGCACATTCAGATCTTCAAATCAAGTTATTTTCCCTTTTTTCGGAGATCAGATGTGACATCTGGATTTTTGAGACTGATAGCCAGTCATGGATCGAAGCCTTGGAGTACATCATCACATCCCGAAGAAGATTCCACTGGTGATGCGTCGCTGTAAAATTCCACCGTGGAACCATGGGTTGAACAAAGAAATGCACAGAGATTTCAAAATGGATAACGGATTCTTGATGATCTTTTAGATATGAATCTTGCATGGTTCCATAGATTATATAGACATGTTCAACATCTTTTTGATATTACGATAAGATCAACAAAAAAGTTCCCGCCACACCCCGGACTCTAGAGACCATTATATTGATTTTTCATCTACCCGCCTTGGAGTACATAATCACATCCCGAAGAAGATTCCACTGTAAGGATCGTATGTTGAGAAAGGAAATACACAGAGATTTCAAAATAGATAACGGATTCTTTTTGATCTTTTAGATATGAATCGGGAATGGATTCTAGACAAGACCTTTTCCACATCTCTTTGCTACTACGATAAGATCAACCAAAATTCAAAAGACTTCCCCCAAAAAAACTCAGATTTGGCGGCGCAGCTTCCAAATCTAGAAACCACGTTGATTCTTTATCTATCTGTTTACTAAAGCTAATCTAAACGATAATGTTTTTACAAACATACAATCTTATCAACCCGCAATGCTACATGAACTCTCGACATCTAAAGATCCCTTCTCCCACGTCTCCCACATTCAAACTCCTTCATGGGCTAACAACATGTTGGTGATCGTGAGCTGAATTTTGACATATGATGAAAGATGGTAGAACCATCTCCCACATGGTGAATTGCACTCTCACTTTGGGTTTGGGAAGTTCCGAAACTTTCACCCTGTAGCTTTTGTTGTTGCTTTTCGGAATGCTTAATAGCTCGTAGCTCTGAACTCTCCGTGGATTTTGCACACAGATATTGGCTTCCTTTTTCGGCTCAAATGCACCTGACGATAGACCTTTTTCCTTCAAATAAGACATGGCCCTTGCAACAAAAAGCCTATAGGACTAGTGCCATGTTCTGCATATCCCGGAAGTGCTTCCCAGCGAAGCACCGAAAGCTGGATGGGTTTTGGAGTGGTTCCCACTTCTTTTTCTGCCGAATTTCCTACAACTCCAACACCGTTCAGAATTGGATCACACATCATCCGAATCCGACATCCGCCGTTTTTCACCTCCTTGAGAGGATCACTGGGAGGATCGGCCTGCAACAGATGTCACATTGGGCTCAGGAGGTTGATCCTCTTTGCAAGTTTTTCGAAGCACCAGGAAATTACGTTAAGAATGTGAGGAAAAAGGGAGTGCTGGTCATGAATATCATAGAAGGCAAGTATCTCGGAGGTTTACAGCACGGTTTCAGAAGCTATTGACGATTTCAATCTTTGGTGCTTCTAGAGAGGTTGGGCCATGAACTTCTGTGATTCAGAGCATGTCATGGAGAAAATCTCTAAGAAGCGTGCCTTTCGCACGCAGCTTGGCCACATTGCACACAATGGAACGGAACAACTCATGTCAACCACTGCTACTTTGACTTCGATGGATGGTTCAACCACAGTCACCAGGTGTTTCGGTGCAGCTTGAGCCCAAAGTGGCAATTTCTAAACTGTCGCATTGTATGAATTCTCAGGTGCGGAAGAAACTGGCTTTCAGAAGCTGAGTTGTTGCATGAGACAATACTTTCACGCAGTCAATTGAGACAATTGAGCCATCATGTCATGCTGCATGCTTGCTATTCCCCCATCACTCGGTCCTACCAGAACAACGGTGGAGTGGAAGCTGAAGCCAACGCCAGCTGTAGAAGACTCGAACACGAAAGAACCTTCAAAAAAACGGTTGCTTCTCAAATGCCACGAAAGCTTGCTGTGGGTCATATATGGCTATATATGGCTATATATTCCAAGTCCATCTATGGTTGTTCGGTGGTCAAAACAATGTTGTTGTTCATTGCCAATCTTCCTAGTAAACAGCCAACTGTTTCCATGGATTGTCAAGGCGACATGTTGGTGTTCGGTCATCGAGGTCAACCTGGATAAATTTCTGAAGCGATCTGACGAACACCAAACACCCCAACTCGCCTCACACAAGTCGAGGCAAATCAATCGAAGGAATAAAACACGGACCATTTAACTTATCATCCCATTTTTCGCAGGTGAAAAAAAACACCCTACGAACTTCAAAACTGAAAAAAAAATCTGTTGGAGATTCTTTTTTTGCAAAAGACCTCTTGCAATTCATGGATTGATTTTTGGGAATCCAACCCCCATCGAAACCGAAAAACTCCCACAGTTCTTGAGATCCAAACGATCCTTCAACATCGGCAAAAACCAACCCAGCAATGCCTAGATACAAGTCGCCAGTTATTGAAGTCCATGGTGGAAGTTGTTGACTCAAAATTAATGGGAAAAATCTCTAATAGCTGCAACCCCTTCAAAACTTAACATATCCCCTGAAAAATGATGGAAGATCAAAAAAAAACTTTTCAAATGGTTCTTTTTGGGAGGAGACATGTTAATTTTGGGGGGGCAAACCTACCGATACTCAACATGATTATACTTTTTTTGCACTCCCAAACTAGAACTCAGAGTCCTTAGAGTCTTTAGAGCCATCTATCATCCCCGAAAACTAACATGGATACCCAAAATGATGGCTTGGAAAAGGTGTAATCCTTTAAAATATGGCCGGTTTTGGTATGTTAAATTTCTTGGGTGTGTCATCGATCAATCTATACATCTTCACCTTTTGAAATTTCTTGGATTCAGCTCAAAGACCAAAACTGCCAGAGCCCTGCCGTCCACACCCTACTTTTTTCCTGCACTTTGGCAAAATCATCAATGCAAAAACACCAAGCACTTAACAAAAAAAGAAATAGGAGTTCCATGTAAAAGCTCTGAACATTTTTTATCCATCAATCCATCGTACCATATCTTCCCAAGTCATTAAGTTCAACAATTCTTCACGTCGCAACGCAAAATCTGCATAGCTCATGTTCCACACCTCATGGCTTTGTAAAGGTGGAAACAGTGGTACACGGCGTGGTCGTTGCATCACCACCGCCACTCCATAGTCAAAGTCACCCACGGCAACATCAAGATCTTCTCGCTGCCGCAGGGCCACGACGGCGCGGAAGACGTCGCCAGTCCAATGGAAGGCTCCATTGCGCAGTTTTTGTGCTTGGGAGAAGGAGTTTGGATTGCAATCATGCATCACAATAAAACCACCTGGATTCAAACGTTCTAAAGTATTCTCGACATCACGTAAGGCTTGTTCGCCAGTATGTAAGCCATCAACTAAAACAAGATCAAAGTGGGACCCTTCATTTGTCATCGTCTTGAAGTAAACATCACTGGTCATTTGCAAGGTTCCACCTGGACGGGGATCCACACATTCAGAAGTATCAAAGTTCCGTCGGATGAAGGCGAAATGACGGCCATCATCACATCCAATTTCCAAGTATCGACTTAAGGCAAAACGTTTCTGCAAGTAAGATATCACTGAGGTGCGTGTATGTCCATCACCATGTTTGGTTGACCATATCTTCCCTGTTCCTCCATGATAAGGCAAATTGGTTGATAGAAAATCCAACAACTTCTGTTGTCGCAACATATCGAAGTTCCGATGTTGTGAAGCGAAAGAAGTCACAGCTGCTTCTGGGGAAGTTCCTTCCAACATTTTCAAGCTTGCTACACAAACATCAGAGCCTAACTGATCCAAAACTTCACAAGCAGAATTTTCACTCCTTGCCATTAGAACACCAACTTGGACAAATCCAAATCCTGAGTTTTCTCGAAAGAAAACGGGAGAATCTTGGCTGGAAGTCACTGGTAATAAAGGCCATTCTGGTATATCTTCACAACTTTCTGCCGCGTCAAAACGCTCCACTGCAAAGCTTGTCTTATGCCAATCCGTCGATGGTTTCCGACCATCCAGGCCGGGATGTCGTAGGTCCAGGATGAAGGAGGCACGCAACTCGCCTTCATGGATCAGGTCATGCTCATAACTTTCATCAAACCAAAAGCATTTCCTTAGAAGAGCAGGTCAGGTCGTGGGTCGGATTGGTCGGATTTGAGGCGTGGTGTTTCTTTGTTGTTGAACTTGTTTTTTTGCACAGGAAAAATCCCAATCCAAACAAAAAAAAATTGAGAAATGGAGAAAAAAAAACAAGCAGAATGGTTACATACATCACTTCTGATCAGCTAATCATAAGTCCCATAAAGGATGAATCATACCCTAAAACGCCAAGGCTATATATATAGCGCTTTCTTTTTGACACCACCCCAAAATGTCCCAAAAAAAAACGGTGGTTTTTTCACGAAAACCAACGAAGGGCTCAAACCTTGGTTGAGCCAACCCATCTCAAATTGGATCCTGAAACCCCAAGGAGGTAGGGGTGAAAATTCCAAAAATATTTGAAAGAAACCACCACCAAGCTTCCCTTTCTGGTATGCTTTCTTCAAATAGCCTGGAAATCGAAGCACTGAGGAGCTATTCTCTGGAACTGAAATGGCACAGTTGAGACGCATGCGTTCCTGCACATGGCTGCGGTGTGCTGCAATAAATCCCACGGGAGTCCCTTTTACGGTACTCACCTGTGCTCTCATCAGGTCTAAACCCATAGCTTCAATCATCTCCAATAAACGACATGTATGTGGATACAAACCATGAGCACAGGCAAACTCTCCATCTGTCTTCTGCATGATATAGAAATGTTGCCAAGATCCAATATGCCAACGACCAGCCACTCCTCCATGAGGTAACTTCCGTTTTTCCCAGCACAGCTTGTCATGATTGCACGGCAGTAAACTTGCCGCGACGCGCCAAACGCGGGGATTTTGCAACGCTCGGAGGAACTCCATACGGATACGGCCATGATGCTTCTCGACCAAATGATGTACTCTTTGGAGTTCAGGAAAATCCTGCATGGCATCATCTTCCAACACTGCTACGGAATGCAACTGCATCTGTGTTTCCTTCTCCGTTACCCGTTGCAAAGGATGTCGCCATAAGCCTCTTCGAGCACCACAACGGAAAACAGCCAAAGCCGCTGCCGGCTCACCAAGTAAACGAAGTCCTTCACCAACTTCATCGAGGACCACGGCATTTGCAGGACAATTTCGTAAAGCTCCTAACAAACTCCTCCGAGCCAAATGATCTTTACGCCCTCCCGGTGGCAGCTGCTGAAGACGTTGTCGTGCAGTCAATAGGGATGTATAGCAAGGCTCTGGGATGACATTTTGCATCTCTGATGTCAAATTTCAAGGCATTTTGGCAGCCAGACATAATATGTCAAGGGTAAACTAAAATCAATATATGATGATTTAGGCTTTTTAAAGTTTGTACATCAGTGTGTACATCTTCCTTTTGCAACTTGTTGTTTAGTTTTCATGAATTCCGAAAAACTCTTTTGCGCATGTCTGGTACCTGATCTCGAGTTTAATTTCAATTTGAAGGAACCAAATCTCACCAACTTCATTGCTGACTGGTACCTAATAAGCTTGAACAAAAAAAGAAGCCAGCGAGGTAGCACAGGATCATTGGTGGTTCTTAAGGGGCCTTCCTGACCTTTACATCTTTTCTCCAGATTGAATGCTCGCTGGCAAAGTTGAAACAAAGAATTTGCAGCCGAGTTTTAACAGGTGAAATTGGCCATGAACCCGAAAACTTAACGGCTTAAGCAGGGCCCCTGCTTAACGATGCTCTGGAAGTTTGGAATTTCCTTTCACTTAAGGAGTAGAGGATTTTTGCTGTCCAGCACTTAGCTTTCGAGGGTGTAAGATTTGAAATATCCGTATCTTCCAGCCAAGAATGGTTCCTGCATGGCGTGTGTGATGTTCATTCTTTCTCACGTGTCATGGAAAACACATAATTCTCCGAGAAAGGCGGCAAAGTCAATCCCACGAAAACCAACAATTTGTGAATGAAAGGATATTCCAAGACTTTTTCGGAAGGAAGAGCTTGGATCCATCCCAAAAATGAAGTTCATATCACTAGATAAAACATGATAAAACCATCTACTCATGGAAATATCATGGTCCGTTTTTTTGGTTTCTTCGGACCTGTTCCAAACAATTCACTGTAAAAATCGCATGCAAAAAAATGGCACCTCCTACATCGATAGGCACCTCGTGCAGTTGCTCCTATTGAGAGTGAACATTTGGGGAATGTCCATCAACCAATGAAACAAAAAGTTGAGTACCAGTACTCTACAGCCATCAACGGTTGCAACCGTAAATCTGGAAAACGGCCGTTGGTCGCGAAAACAGCTGGACCTGTCTCAACATCCCTAACCCAACGGCCTTCAACTTCCAATGTCAAGGAAAATTCACCACGTCCGACTCATCGAAGTCCTGCCATTTTTGGAACCAATTTTTCGTGTTGTTTTCCGATGATCCAAGAGATAGGTTACGGTTCTTTTTTGTCGGGGGGGGGGTTCAATCATTTTGTAATCATCACCAAGGTGTTTCAAAAATTCCCTCAGGATACCTCACTCCAAACCGAAGATTCTGTGGGATGATGTTCATCGTCGTTTTGGGAAACAAGGATCCTCATTGACCCCCAGGGGGAATTTTTCCACCGAAGGATGGGAAGTTTCAGCTGGATATTTTGTTTCATAACACACAAAAACACTCGTATAAACGATGATGGATTCTTATTTTTATGTCAAGAGCTTTTACAAACTCGAGATCCCTTGTGGAAGCATCACATTTTGATGCCTGCTTGATTGTTCCATTTTGCAATATGTTTGCTTGCATTGATTTCAAATACATGGAGTTTGGGGTGTGTGTCTATTGAAAATGCTTGCATCAAGTTCCAACTAATCACTAATGTCTAAATAGTCTAGTTTCATGTTGATGCTAGCTTGTAAAATTGAACAAGTGGTCCAAATGACATTAATCACCATTTCATTTACATAAACCTTGGTGTTTTGATTCGTTAGTCCTGCTTGTTTTTTCGAAAAGTTTCAATCGAATCTCTATAAAGAGTTGTACTTCGACTCCCAAGCCCAAATCCAGAAGCCGAAGTCCGGAAGCCCTAGTTACGAGTAGTAGTAGTAGTAGTAGTAGTAGTAGTAGTAGTAGTAGTAGGAGTAGTAGTAGTAGTAGTAGTAGTAGTAGTAGTAAAACGTAGTAAACGTAGTAAAACGTAGTAAACGTAGCGGTGGCAGTAGTAGGTCAATTAAGCATCATCTCTTTTATCACTCTCACCCTTGCACCCAAAAAGGCTGCCGCATTAAAAAAAAAAGATTCTCCGGAGACTTTCGAGATGAAGCCTGTCCAGTTCATGGAGGTGGGTGATATGCCAAGTTACTGAAACAACTACAGTATCCCTGGATACAAAAACCCATCACTTGAAACGGTGATTCATAGGATGATGAACCACTGTCATTCCTTCAGCAAAAAATCCCCCACAATCAACTCACCTGATGCGGAAGGTCAGAGATATTCCGGCCGTCGTTCGGATGGAATCCATGGCGGTTGGGCCATCCATGGGCAAGGTTTTTCTTGGGGTTGTGGGTTTTTTCTTCCCGTTATTTTCGGGTTTGTCCTTGAAACTGTGTGGAAATATCTCAAGTTCCCACTCTTCTCAAGCCCCCAACAGAAGAGTTTCATGTGTGAACACCTGGTTGTTCCCACCGTCAGAGCCAATAAACTGATTCATAACATGGCTGTTCATGTATCGTTGCCAAGAAAATTGGTCTTTGATTCAGACTTGTTCAACGGAAATTGGGTTGTGAACTAACCCTTATTTCTGGGGTGGATGGTCAATCACAGCCATAAAAATAACAAAATACATCAAGTTGAAGTTACTGAAGATTGATGTTCAACATCTTCGTTACAGACCAGTCATTTTGGTCATATTGTCTTTTCCCATCAGCCATACCAAAAAAAAATGAATACAAGGAGCTGTTTCGAGGTTTTTCAAGTCCCTGGTTTGAATTACAAAAGTTCATCCCGGCACATCCAACAATCTCAGCATGAATTCCATCCATACCACCATTGCCAAGTTAGTGGAAAGAATCAAAACAAATGAGACGCCCGTCCTGCTTTTTAAAGCTGTCGAGCTCTTGGATGATCTGCATGCGCATGTGGTGGGAGGATGGTATGACTGCCCATTTGCAGTCCGTGCCAACGAAGATTTCGGGTAGACCGAAGGTGATGGTGTCCTTGTTGATCACCGCGCCGACGGATTTTTCAGCAATCAGTCTCGCACCGTTGTCCACCTCCACAGTGCGCAGGAGCGAGAAGCCCTGTTTGGCGATGTTCTCAAGGTGAGCCCTCGCCGTTACACAACTTGGAAGCCCTATAATAACCATGACCGCATAGGGGTCGAACTCATCCTCCTTCTCTATGAGGCTGTCCAAAGCTTGCTTGGTGGCGTAAATGTCGCCACCAAAATATTTGTAGAACTTTTCGGCCAAGGATTCAGCCATGCCCCATTCTTCCTGCAGCATCTTCAGCATGTCAGACTCAGGCACCTCCCCGATGACAACAACCTTACTGATGGTGCCGGGGGCCAGCCCGTTTGTTATGAAACGAGACGGATAGTCGAACTCTGAAGAAATCAGCATGACGCTTGCTTGGTTGGCTTGCTTTGTCCAGTTTGTGATGGCTGCTAGAGCTGATATTGCTTCAGCGGAAAAATCCTCCAACGTGTCAAAAATTCTCTCCGGTGGCTGCCTTTGGCCGTGGACATTGTAAAAGACGTCTTCTGCAGCGTGGACTCTTGCTGTAAATCATCAAGTCGGCGTGAAGAAGTTCATTCGCAAAAGCATTCGCAAAAAGAAGATACCGAGCATTATTGTAGATGAAGCCAATCTTGGCTTGCCCGGTCCAACCGTCCTTGGTATTACCAGTTCGGATATTGAATGTAACTTGGAGTAGGTCTTTGTAGAATATGTCCCAATAGTTTCACGCATTTTCTCTTTCAAGACCTGTTTCAAAACCAAGCAGTGGGAAATGCAAAGCACGAACACATTTGCTCAATCATGTGCTCCCTCCAAAAAGAATAGCCTTGGACCATAGCAATGTCTTGGGCATGCAGGACCCATGATAATATCAAACGCTATCTTTTTGATCCGCAGATTCTTTAGGAATCTTGGTCATCTGGACTTGAAGCTTGTTGAGGGAAAGCGTAGTGGCAGCTGACGCACAAGTACAATATGCCTTCACGGTGAATGTATTGGCTGAATTGGTAGCCATCTCTGATAGTGTGATATCTTTTGTTTTCATCCTTGGATGGCATGCGACAGAGGACTCCGAGATGTCATTGCATGTTTTCGCTGGACAAGCTAAAGCGACTCTTGTTCGCAACATGTTCTTGGAATCAATAGCCAAGACATTCACCGAACACCCCAAGGCCCCTATGCCGAAGAAAAGGTCTCATCTCAATTTGACATTTCATCTTGAATGGTGCTACAAAAATCGAATCAGAAACATTCTCTTTCATCACCAAGGCTTAGCATGCCTTAATGATGTTGAACCTGTGGGGCAAAGGCGGCTTGGGCGGCCAAAACACCGTTGGGACAGCAAACTGGAGATGTATTGGCGTTACCAAAGATTGGGTCAGTGGGAGGACACTGCGCACGACTATGAAGTGTGGAAGCAACATTTGAATGGTTTCGTAGATTTTTGCAGCCAATGAGCATGCAACGTTTGTATAAAATGAAAATTTAGCGCCTGCGCCCTGAAAGGGCTCGCCGCGAGGCGTACAGGCCTGACTGACTGACTAATGATGTTGAAGATTCGTGTTAAACCCATCCACCCTTGGACCATTGCGTAGGGTCGTTTGATTGGTTGTCTTTGTTTCAGTGATCAGTTTGGTTTGAAAAGTGTTCATATACCTGGAAAGTCCTACAGGTTTACCCTCCACCGATATTGGTTTTTGAACTGTTAGCCATCTCTGATACTGTGACATTTTTTGTTTTCATCCTTGGATGGCATGCGACAGAGGACTCCGAGATGTCATTGCATGTTTTCGCTGGACAAGCTAAAGCGACTCTTGTTCGCAACATGTTCTTGGAATCAATAGCCAAGACATTCACAGAACACCCCAAGGCCCCTATGCCGAAGAAAAGGTCTCATCTCAATTTGCAAGGCTTGGCATGCCTTAATGATGTTGAAGCTTCGTGTTAAACCCATCCACCCTTGGTCTGGTTGAGCTAACAGGCAAGTGACTTATCTCGTGAAAAAGCTTCTGACAAACGGCACCGTTGGCGTTCGCAAAGCTGGAACTCGAGAATCTTGTAGAAAGTTTAAAGCTTCGTTCTTTGCGCAATGATATATTGGAGGAAAAATGCTCTTTCTGGGTACCCTTTCGCAAGTGAAACTCTGGATAGCAGCACTGATTTGGCTGCAAATATGAAAGGAAGTCACGTCGGGAGACAGCAAAAACGTGTGGCTTTACGAAATGGCAGTGCAAATTTTGACAGCCAAAAAATCTCTTAGACGCACAAATCAAATGTCTGGCAGTAAGAAGTTCTGCACCGCATGAAATGAAAGATTGATTGACACTGGACTGGACACAAACCTTGCAAGTAGATTGGCAATGGCTGTCCACCGTCAACACAGATTGGGGCAGATCGTCTGTCCTCTGGTGCTTTACAAATCGTCACTCATATCTAGGCCTAGGCCTTCACATTGAAAGGCCATAATTTTTGTTCCAGAATCTGTGCGATGACGCAAATTGAGACACTCGGAATCAGAAGTGTCTCAAGTGCCTTGGCTTGGCCGCATGCAAGGCACACGGGAAAAGCATGCGGCCATGGTTTTTGTCTGTGAAAGTGTGTGCAAAAAGTCTGCAGATTTGTAACACAGTAGTATCATTGCAAATGAAAATACGGGATTTTTTGTTTAAAGTTGAAAAGTCGGCATTTCCATGGATGCCAGAAGTCCTACACCATGGGAATATGAGTACCAAATTCATTCTTCGTATATCTTTGGAGTAAGGTTTAATACATCTGAACTGCTCCTCAATTCCATTCATCGATAGCATCCTTCGAGACTTTTTCTGTTGCCTACGGTTTTTTCAATTCCGCTCAATTTTTGGTCCAACGAAAGAATTTTGTCAAATGATTCATACATACCTAAGACCCCTACTTCGGAGTCTATGGTGTTTCAGATCGTGGCCCTCTGTATGTTCTTGTACTTTGGAATTTCGAATATTTTCGAATCACGACTTCCTGAGTTCCCGACTTCCCAGCTGCCGAATACCCAGCTGCTGGATGGACGGAATTCACGCCATTTGCCTATCAACCGGGCAAAAAGTTGTCATGGAGAGTCTGAGAAAATGCAATCGAAGGCCCCACAGGTCAAGTAGTCGATTTTTGACGGGTCAAGTCAACTACACTCTGACAACTGCCTACTGCCATCGTTTTTGGTGAAGATTTTCCCATCGTTTTTGGGAGCTATCTTGCCATTGTCTTGGAGATCGAAAGACACGTGATTGCATGAAGGCTTTTTCACTGTTTTTTTTTCGCCAGCGTCACCTTGAGTCAATTTGATTTTTCAGCTAATGGTATGAGTGCAAGGGACTGTTACTGTTTTGGGCACCCTTAGAGTCGAATCCCAGACCACCAACCACCCCAAACCAACAAGCTGAGTTTTTTGTTCAAATAAAACTAGTGCAAACACCCCACCCAACTTAAAAAGAAACATCTCACTGGATTTACCTGCTATAAGAATTTCGAAGAAAAAAAATCCTATATATCACCAAAAAGGTGATAACCCCTCGCAGTCGCAGGTGCCAGGAAACCCAACCCCTCACAAACCTACCTACCAAACATCCCCATCCTCCAACTCCAAACCCAACTTCTGACCCTCATCGAATCCAGGTGCCATGGCGACTGTTGCTGCCATGCTATTTAAGCGTGCCATTGATCCAGGCATGAAAGGTTTCTAGNTGAGAAAATGCAATCGAAGGCCCCACAGGTCAAGTAGTCGATTTTTGATGGGTCAAGGCAACTACACTCTGACAACTGCCTACTGCCATCCATTTTGGTGAAGATTTTCATTGTCTTGGAGATCGAGAGACACATGTCACATGATTGCATGAAGGCTTTTTCGCTGTTTTTTTTTCGCCAGCGTCACCTTGAGTCAATTTGATTTTTCAGCTAATGGTATGAGTGCAAGGGACTGTTACTTTTTTGGGCACCTTTAGAGTCGAATCCCAAAACACCAACCACCCCAAACCAACAAGCCGAGTGTTTTTTCAAATAAAAATAGTGCAGACACCCCACCCAACTTAAAAAGAAACATCTCACTGGATTTACCTGCTATAAGAATTTCAAAGAAAAAAAAACTATCACCTTTTTAAGGCAACCCGTCGCATATTTGCCAGGAAACCCAACCCCTCACAAACCTACCTACCCAACATCCCCATCCTCCAACTCCAAACCCAACTTCTGACCCTCATCGAATCCAGGTGCCATGGCGAATGTTGCTGCCGTGCTATTTCGGCGTGCCATTGATCCAGCCATGAAAGGTTTCTACACTCCCGAAAAGGGGTCCACAATTTTTCCCGGACACTCGACAAGAAGTGACGATTCGTGAACAACAGGAAGTTACAGCGACCTGACTAGAACTACACTCTGGAAAACTAGCATGACAAAGATGCATCTCCTATTGGAAATGGTGATTCTCCAGTTTTTATGGGGGTAACATACTTGGCAGATGTGTTTCACTTCGAAGTAACTGTCGTCCAAATCCAATTCGACCATTCGGGCAAGGACGACAACAACAATCTACACCGAACCGCATATGAATCAAAAAAGAAGCTACTCAATCTTCGAAATGTTGATGATTCAAATGTCCTGCACCACCTATGTAAAAAAAAAACTGTCAATTTTTCGGATTTCAACTACCCTCTCTCTGCGAGCCAAAGACGCAGGGTCCGGAGCAGCAGCGGAGAGTCGTTGGAACGAAGAGCCAAGTATGGGGTAAAGTTCCCCAGGTGGAGGGGGGTCATAGGGTCAGTTCGACAGAAATCCATTTGGGATGAAGGACAGGGTGGAGAGCAAGGAGTAATTTTGGTTCTTCAGCGAAACCATCTAACAACCGCGTTCCATCGAAATACTTCTACACTTCAACCTAATCAGTTCCAAATTGGATCTGAATCAATTATAGTATGATCATTATCATAACATGATGTATATGAATACATGGAATATTTTCCTGGTATATAAATTGTGCTTCCTCTGAATAAACTACCTTTCGTTTGACATCCCCTTGCGTCACTATAGTTCACCACCTCTATCGAAGACATTTCTTTTTCGCTCGCCACACCTTGTCCCAAATGTCCCAAGCAGCACTCGGTCTCCTACTCAAAACGGTATGTGTACTTGTTTCATTGTTCACGCAGCTTCCATGATTCTTGATGCTCAGCTTGTCTGACATGAACGCATGTCAATCCGAAGTGTCTGCAAATGTTGCACTTTGGGACGGATAATCATTGAAGTGATAGTGACGCCGGTCCTCTGCAGGACGGCATCCTCTGCATGTATGAGGCCAATGGGGCATCACAGGCACTGACTCGCAGAACATCACATGCTTTCAGCTACAAAAAGGCCTGCTGCCAAGTCTTCCGGAGGCTGCCAGGTGCTTCAGAAGTACTATTTGTTGCTGCCTGCTTGCAAAAAAAATTATTAAACTTACTCCTTTAAGGAAATTCTGTTCGAGTAAGCAGGGACTACTCACTGGCACAAGTTGGAATTGACAAATCTGCTCCCTGCACACATAAAGTAACTCACTTGATGTCAATACGGCCAAAAATGCAAGAAGCTCGAAACAAGGTTGAAGAAGACAAGGTCACTGTGTGTGGTGTGTGGTGTTCTTGCAGGCAATGTTCAGAATAGAAAGTGAGATCTTCCAATCCCAGTTCGGAAATCCACGAATATCGCCCTTTGAGTTCTTATTAGGCACTGCTTGCTGATCGAAGAAACAAGACACTGGAATACTGACTGGCAACGCTAAACGCATCTTCATCTTCTACGGGAATGTCACATGCTTTGGAACAAATGGAAGCTGCTGGAATAGGAGTCATCTGCCAGAGTTCTTCATCAAAGCTCCCCACTTCTTGCTTGCATGGTTACTCTGCTTCTTTACACAAACTCCACGGTTCTACATTTTTCTGGGAGGCGATCTTTGTAACACCCACGATTGTCCTGGCCAGAACAATTCACACTTTGGCTTGGAATTTCAGGGTTGAAAAATGTCATGTGTCTTTTTGGTATGGCATCCTCCCGGGTTCTTTTCCTTCTCAGACATGGTGAGGAGACTTCCACTTTTGGGAAAGTATCAGGAACTCTCTTGAGCAAGCAAAGCAACTCACTTTGAGATCTTCCAATCTCAGTTCGGAAATCCACGAATATCGCCCCTTGAGTTCTTATTAGGCATTGTTTTNGTGAGTAAACACGATCCAAGAGGTGTTGCGTAGTACGTATAGGATCATCCAGGGTAAAAGAGGGGGAGGCAAGGGAGGGAGGGGGGAGGCCAGAGCGTTCATGGACAAACTGGCGAGTGCCTACCCAGAGAGCACCGATCATAGCCAAGTGCGAAGCAGAAAAAGTGGGTCGCAAGGACCAATCGTATGTGCGCCAGGGCCGATTGAGCAAAGCACTACCAACCAAAGCCGGAACCGGACAGAACCGCAGCCAATGTTGTACCGAATTATCACCATGCCCACAAAGGACACAGGGAAGATCAATCCAGGACCGAAATGCTGGATCAAGGTGGTCAAGGCTATGGACATCGGCACCTTTACAAGGACACCATATAGGGGATGTGGCGAGGGGTAGCGGGGGGTGCGGGTAGCGGTCGCTAAACCGATCAAAGCGAGAAGGAGCGAAGGTTTGGCTGATAAGAGTCCATTGGTTTGAGTGAAGGAGGTGATCTGTAGCAACTGCACCCGCACGAAAACCTTCGGGGTATATCGAGGAGTAGCGCCCGCATCCACATCGACAGGAGGTCCGTCGGGTAAAGTGAGGGCGGAGACGAAAGTGCAGGTCTGGTTCGGAATCGATAGACCAACGCATAATAGCAAGACGTGCAAAAGGGGGAATGACTTTTATAGGGGTTGCGTGAAGTGTGTCAAGAGTGGTAGAGGAAGAGTCTCCCAACCAATCCACTTGAGAGATGCGTAAACGGAGGAAAGATCGGGATTCCGCATGGAGCATCTGCAGAACGTGAGATTTGAAGGTACGGGTAACCAGGCGAGCAAGTTTGTAAGGGGGGGGCAATCCGAGACAAAACGGTAGAGCTGGTGAGAAAAGGGCTCTTTATTGAAACGGTTAGCCTTAGTCGTCTCAGAGCGGATAGCATCAAGGCCTTCTAAAATCCGCTTTGGTAACAAAGGGAGGGAGGAAGCAAGGCCGCCGAGCCAAAGAACAATATCCGTCCCGTATAAACGGATGCATAAACCAAGCAGAGATGAGAGAAGAAAGATTCTAGGACAGTGAAGAATACCAAGTTTAAGAAAGGTAACGACACCAGGGAGGTGCTTTGCCTGAATCCAGGCGCGTTTGCACAAATGTTGCTGAATAAGGCGATAGTAATTGGCAATATAACTAGAGGAAGGGATAAGAGTAGAATGGTGATAGTGAGGAAGGGACAGTACATAGAACGAAAGGAAGAGGGTACGTTCTCGAAAGGAAAGGCCCAAGTTAGTGCCCGCTCTGACTCGTTGTAACATACGGGAGACAGCTGTGTTAAGTTGCGCCTTTTCTACATGGGCTCTGGCAACATGAGGAAGAGGAGATAATAGATCCCCTTGGAGTGAGAATCGCCGTGTGACCGATAAATGTGGGGAATGCAAATGAAGGCCGAGCATGGTAGCATTTGATTTTAACAATTTTGGCTCCAAAAGGAGTGGAGTCCAAGAATTCTAATTGTTGTGGAGAGAGGGGTGAGTTAGAGAGGAGAAATGTTTTACATTTGCATTTACATTCCGCTGTATGCAGGAAGGCCAGAAGAAGAGGATGACTAGGGCACCCAACTGTATCTCCAATCGTTAATAAATGGGAGGGCAGGGTAACAGCCCGGTTACCACAACGCAATCGCACCATTGAGGCAGGAGGGGAGTTGCGGAGGGCAGCTAAGAGAGAATGACATCCCTGTGTGACAAGTCCATGGAAGAAAAACTCGGAAAGGTAGACTCCGAAAGGAAAACAGGTTCGACTTGATAACAGGAATGAGAAAGAACCAAGAAACCTGCCGTAGCGAAGGATTGCAGTAAGGTCTCAGCCTCATAGAGCCAAGATAATCCAATCCCACCGGTGGCGTTATCATCCATATAACCCTTATTGACAATGACATCGGGAATACGATTGACGTGGTGATACCAAGGGTCCATAGCGACACAAAAAAGAAGAACGCTAAAAGCTCTGCCCATATCAACGCCTATGTTGATGGGGAGAGAGGGGCGAAAAGTAGAACCAATTTTATGCAGTACTTTTCGTCCAAAGAGGATGTGTCGACAGTAACAGACGATCCAAAAAGCGACACCCCTGGCAGCAAGAACATGGATTATCCAGTGAGGGTTAACGCGTTCAAAAGCTTTAGCAAGATCAGATAAAAGGACGCAGTGGGTTGTCCCCTGAGCATCCAAAAATTGCTGGACAGCAAGGTAGTTACCTTGAGGCTCACGAAAAAGGTTAAGAAGCGCTTGAGCAGGGTGTAGCGCCCCAATGAGCGTTTGACAGAATAAGGCGTAAGCCGCTCTGTCAACGATACGATCACAGGTATTGGGTAACCCAAGCGGTCTATAATTGTCACATATTCGCCCTGGTCCGCCTTGGGTATGAAGACAAGAGCCTGTGTAGGTGGAGAAAATTTGCGCTATAGAATATTCTGAAAATGGTGCGCTAATGAAGTGGTGGAGATAGTAGGACAGACTCTCCATGCGGCGTAGGGGATGCCATCAGCCCCCGGAGCAGAATCAGGAGAGGTGACGATGGCGTGATAGAAATTGTCATATGTAGGGGGGGGACACGGGGAAAACGGTGAGGTGGAAGCAGCATAATCCTGGAGGAGAGAGGACCAGGAAGGATCATAAGGACAGGGATATTCCTGCCAAAAAGACCGTGTGGCGCGCAATGCACGATCTAGGTCTGCCGTAGTTTTACAGACCTCACCTGTGGCGGAGCGAACGATACCAGTACGTCGTGCAATTTTAGGAGCAGCGTGACGACATTTGTACCATGTATGAGAAGGAGGAGTGGAGAACTGTGAACGGGGAATGTGTCTAGCAGTGGGGGAGAACAATATATCATATTGGGTAAGGAGACGTGACAATAAAATAACAGGAACAGACACGAAGATGTCATGGACAATAGGATGTGATGAAGAGACAGATGGAAAGTGTGAAACTAACCACTCCCAAGAGGGACGAGGGAGGATACACTGCAGAGATTTGGGCTCACGAAGCTTGCGTTGTAACAAGTTGTAATGATAAGAAGGAGAAGAAGATTTAGCAGTACGATAATGACGCCACCAGGACCAAATTTCTGCTTTGACAGAAAGTAAGGAAGGAGAGGATAATGAAAGTAAAGAACGTATTAGGGGTTGTAAATTAGAGGCAGAGTTGGAGTTGTTTAAAACCTGAGAAGAAGGAGGAAGGTAAAAAGCACTGGTGGGGATGGTGGGAGCAGGAAGATCATCTGGCGAGGGAGCAATAGGTGTAATGCGGGGGAATTTACAGATATGAATTCCATGCCCAACAGGTTGATATGTAGGCCAAAAAGTCAAGCGTTTGGAGGATGAAAGCAGTTGATGAAAATCCATGGGAGTTTGCAAGAGGAAGAAATCCAGTGGAGCTTGATATCCATTATGTTGACGATAGGAGTTTTGGAAGGGAGGAGGAGAGCAGTCAAGCTCGACAAGGATAGAATTGAAAAGTTCTGGAGCCCGAGATGGTAATTTATTAAAATCACCACCCACGATGCGGACAGCATTTTTACGACTGTCAGGGGATTTAAGATGTTTGAGAAGGGTGGAGGCTAACGAGTGCACGTTATCTGGATGTAAGTAGATATTCAATATTTCGCAGTGGTAGCCTTGTAAGGAGAATTTGGACGAGAGAATAAAACCGGGAGCAATGATGGTGGAGGAAGTGGGAGTGATGTGTCTAGGGAAAAAGGTGGCAACACCACTAGATCCATTGGAATTTGCAGGAGAGTGTGCTATGTGACAAAAAGGGGCTTGTCCTAACAGATAATTAAATTGAACCGATGTCCAACGAGTTTCTTGGATTAAACAGATATGTGACTTGGCAAGCTTTAAGATGTGATTAAGCTTAGGAGAGGGCTGAGAGTGAATAGTAGCCAAAGAAGAAGGGTTCCAAGTCATAAGTGGAGGTAAAGTAGGAGGAGATGTATTGCTGGAGGAGGCAAAGAAAGGAATTAAACGCCGAAAAATCTCTGAGGCAAAAGTGGAGCCAAATTCGAGTTGTAGCCATACGTCTAGAGACGCGGAGGGATCAAGCTGGTGAGTGAGCTCGAGGTATTCCGAGGTAATGCTAGAGACAGAGGAATGACATCGAGAGATCGGAATCTTAACCTGGGCAAGGTGTTATCCAATGTACGGAGGGAGCGAGCAGTGGCCCGTAAGCCAGCAAATATTTGCTGACCGGTCGACTTTAATTGTCGACCAATGGGTAATGACGGTAAAATCATCATGGATAACGTAAAAATTTTTCTTACTATCATTGAAAAACCTCCGAGTTACGAAAAAGGAAAATACAAGTTAATTTTAAAAATCACAAGTATTATTAATTCCTTATATCGTATATATATAGCGACGCACTTTATATTAATTCTTCTTTTTGTTCTCCTTTGATTAATGCTGTCGGGGGAAGTTCACGATTTGATACTGAGATGTATCAAAAAGGTCATTGACACTCTGATGTGTCATATGTGGTTGTGGTGCCACACTTTCAAGGCTATGGATAATTTTGTTGGGTTTGTGGAGGGTGGGACAACAAAATGAAAATGAGAATCTCACTGAAATTTAAGTGAGGTCCCACCCCACCACTCCCTTGAAATGTAAAAGGAACGAAGTGATAGGATTACACTTGAACATGTTTCACATGTGCGTGACTGCGGTCAAGTTAGATTAGATTAGAACAATCACAAATGAACATGTCCCACATGTGCGTGACTGCGGTCAAGTTAACTTAAAGACACAAACTCACGACAACCAGCGAGGTCAGGTTGAAAGTTTTTTTTGTGCGCTAAGAATACGCAGCGTTAAAGTTACGCAGGTTTTTCGTGGAATAGATTTCCACACAATGATAGATAAGAACGCTTGATCACCTGCGGTGAGCTTCACCTTCTACTATCATTGAAAAACCTNACTCTGATGTGTCATATGTGGTTGTGGTGCCACACTTTCAGACCCGATGCCACCCCTTGATGCACTGTCTGGAGTGTCAAAGAAGAATATCAGCGACGCCTGAAATCGAGTTAGCACATGATATCAAGAACTGGAAAGCGGCACCATCGAAGCACGAAACGTGTTCAGCCAAACTTTGCACTTCAAGATCTAGATTTACAACTCTCCCATTGACAAACTGCGCGGCTTCAGATATGAGTCCACGGCTTGGCAAGTCCGCAATGTTAGATGGTGAAGGGACCCTTTCTAGCCAAGCTATGGCCGAGTCGGCCACACTGCACGAATGGAAAGCTTGCACGCAAAAGGCTCACAGAAGGACTGGATCCGTGAATCAATGAATAGCTTCGTTATCCATGAAGAAAATGACTCTCCGCTGCTTGATGACCAACTCGTAATGCTTCCTTGCAACAAACACCACGAAAGCTTCTGCCTGAGTGATGACCTGCTTCCCAGCTAGCTCCTGCCAACAAGACACCAACATCTGAAAATGATTCCGCGATGCCTGATGCTGGATCAACGAAGACGCATCCCCAGGTGGCCACTCCATCCTCATAAGCAGCATCCGTGAAGATGAGGATCGGGGTTGTCAACCCAGACGAACACAAAATGCGAGGTTCTAAGGCATCCATTAATGACTCAGTCCAAGAAAACAAAGCTTCGATGTCGGAAAAAGAACAACTGGGAACATGCATGGTCAGGTTTGCAAAAACTCGGCATGCTAACTTCAAAGACTGGCCCATCACAAAAGACGTCATAAAATTCAGAGTGCCGTGAACCACTTGAGCATCCCTCTTCGTGAAAGACTGGTTCTTTCTTGCACTGTTGAAGATATCTTTAAGCCTCTTGTACCTGGACGCCTTGTTCGCTAACTTGAGACACCCATGGGATAAGCTTTTCACGTTGACACGAACTCCGAGAACATCACACTCTTCTTCAAAGGGTCTGCTCTTGGCGGGGTCGGAAGAATATACCCACCCCAAGCAGTCAAGCAAGTGCTCCACTGCTGATGACGCAATTGGTGCCGTGATCTCTGGCTCAATCAGGGGAAAGTCATCATAAAAACAACCCCCCACTGCTCCCATGATCTTAACAGCTAGGAACCACAGGGCACGACTGATGCGATTGAAAGCAAAGACACTTGCACAAGCACCAAAAGGTAAACTTCTTGTGACCACGTATTTTGGTTGCCCACTCGAAGGATCGTGAAGAACTAACACACCAAACTGTCGAGAGGATTCGCTAACCGGAACTTGTTTGTATGCTTTTGCAAGATCCAGACAACGAATGCTCCAGTTGGCATTGACTCGGAAATCACGATGCAACTCACCCTCAAGCACAGAACCATCTTCCAAAGGCAGAGAAATGCGCGCATCGTCACGGTGACAAAGCTTCGAAATCAAAAACGCCAGAGACGACACAAAATCAATGTCGTGTAAAAACAAACGATCAATGGCAGTATAGGCAGAATTTACATTCGACTCTTTTAAGTCATCGATTACACGAGGCTTGCCATTTTGCATTGTGACAAAACGTCTGCTGCACACAAACCTATCGCATCCCAAAAGATCCTCGACTTCCTTGACACTTGAGAATGGGCCTTCAAGAAATCCTTGCTGGCACTCCTTTAGCGTGGTCTTCCAAAGAACACTCGCGAGCTCTGGCTCCGACTCGTGCACGTTTCGAGATAGGATCTTTTGGTTAGCACTAGTGGATGACTGCAGTAGCAACTCAGGTGTTGTGGTAGCATGAACCAACTTCGTGCCAAACAACGGGGACTTAGAAGCGTCACCAACTAAGTCGACACCTTGCAACAATTCGCACACTCCCATGTCAGGGAATCCATGCTCTTCCAAAAGATGCCTGAAAAGCAAAATGCTTTTGCCTTTAAGAACCACACGTGCATGAGGAGACAACAACGAATGGAGTCTGGCTTCTTCAAACCTCAATTCATAACGAAGCTGAGTTAACCGCCTGGACTGCTCCAAACGTTTGTTTGCCAGCTCTTGGACTCCACCACACAACATCTGGAAAATGCTTCGCCTCAAGACATCTGGAATGCGGTTCTCCACATCAAAAGGATGGGTCAAAGTCCTTGCGAACTTAACAATTTGCTCGGGCGTATGATAAATGCCATATTTTGCTTTTGCCCCGTTCTCACCCCCTTCACCAGGCACAAGCAACTTATGTTTTGCAGTTGGCGGGGAATCTGAAAACACTGTGCGATGGTACTCAGGAATCAACTGCGAATGGCGTTTACTCTGATTCAAGTTACTTGGGGGTGGTTTGGAACCACTTGCTGATGGCAAAATATGCAAATGCTTTTGCAAACAGGCTGCGTATCGCTGACACAGCAACTCGGGATATTCACCTTCTTGGGCGGTGTCAAACTGCCAACCTTGTGAAGTTTTCCTCAAAGCAAACGGTTTGTGCACATGGTTTTTGGGGCAAGGCAAGGCCATGCTCATGATCCAATCATGACTGCACAAAAAACGGGTCTTTTTGTCACGTTCGCCCCCATGGGCGCAGTTTGCAAAGTTTACAGCATACATGTCGTTCCAAAACTTCGACAAAGCTTTGGACTGTTTCAGTTTGACAAAATGGCACAAAACACCCCACATCCAACTGTTCTCTGGGTTCTCGATGGATATGAAGATACCAAACTGCCGTGCTAGATCAATGAGTTCCACAGTGAATTGAGCCAATTCGTTGGCCAGGGCCACACGCTTAGCGTCAGCACTGTTTAGATTTGGTAGACCTAAAAGGTGTTGAGCATCTCTTAATGGCTGTGGACTGGGCGCCCCCATTCTAAGGAGGTGCTTAGGTATAGGCCGTTCACGGGCCCTGGCGGACTCTGTATTTAAATCCAAAAGAAACACTTTGCATCGTGGTTTATGCTTGTTTTTGGAAGAATCGACTGGGATGGAATGAAACCCTGCTTGCTGCATGGATACACTGAGTTGACAGCACCCTGCAAAAACTTCAACGAACACTGGCTGTACTGGTGTGGCAGCTGGCTGTGAAACCTGGTGGTCTTTGATGCTTCCCTCGAGGTCTTTTGAAGATGATGAAGGATGAATCACACAAAGACCTGATTGTGAATTACTTCGGTCACCTGCTATATCTTTAGAAGAACTAGAAGGCCCATGCAAACAGTTAGTGACGGACTGTGAAACTTCGCTTTCATGGCCTTTTCCTTTCACCACAGTCTCGGATTTCCTCAGCTTCGGAGGCGGCTCAAGAACTGAAATTTTGGAAGGCGAGGTTGGAAAAGGCTCACGTGAGGGACTGTCTGATAGTCACTCATGTGTACACTGCGTGTACGGTTTGGGTTTGAAGCACTTCCAGCATACATGAAACCCTCGTTTGCATCGCTTGCCATCTTTTGCAAAGGTGCAACGATTCTGATTATATGCATTGCAAATCGGTTTACCATTGGGCATGTTCTGTTTGCACCCGTCAGGCAATTGGAATGGCTGTGACTTGGACTTGTTCTTTCCTTTGCCCTTACCATCCCCTTTGGGGGGATCATATGGCCCCGGACGACTTGCAGGCTTCGGCAACGGCAACATCTGATATTGAACTTCTGGGTCATTGAACAACAAAAGAAGTTGCTCCTGCACTGGACGTGTCCCATCTGGTTTTTCTATGACCCCGCCTCGCGTAGCTTCGCTGAGCTTCTTCCACAGCATCTTGTCTGCTTCACGAATTTGTTGCATGGACACAGGACTGCAATGGTTAGGCGGTGGTCTTTGCAGAATCTCAAACAACTTCTCATGCCAGCGTTCCATCTGTGCATATCCACACAAATTGGCAAGATCGAATGCACGTGACCTCCTGCTGAGGGCTTGACGAATCTTAATCTCACCTGTGAGTTCGGTTCCAGGTGTGTCAACCTTTTTTGACAATTTCAAAGATCCACTTGTGTCAAAGGTGATATGCATTTCTTTCTTTGATGATGTGATCTCACTGGCTCTACTGATGAGTTTTTCCCATGGCACCCACGTTACTTGCTGGTCCTGACACATCTGAAAGACTAGGTCCACAAATTTGTGGGCTGGCTCGGTCTCCGACGAAAAATGCACTCCTTGCAGCCTGGTTCGCTGTTGCTCCAATCTAGCGATGCGCTCAGGCAACGGGATCTGTGAGGGCTCGGAAGTGTCATCTTTTTCAAATCTGGTCTTAAGATCTGCAAGGGCTAATGTGTGAGCTTCAAAGAATAATCTTCGGATGGGAATTTTCTCACCTGGGGTTACTCTGCGACCTATCAATGTTTCGACTGCATCAAACAATGGTGTTTCGTCTGTTTGCCCAGGCTGGTATGGACACACGAAGGCTAATGATCCGTATGTTTTCAAATTGGCGTTTGTGAATGCATTCAACAAGCCTTCAGACATTCCAACCTCTTTGGCACGACTGCTGAAGGATGCCTCTGAATCGCTGTCATGGCTATGCGTCCCACCGGGGCAAGGAATTCAAAGAAAGGATCATGTAAAACCTCTATCATAAGAAGCCATGTGTTGTGTGAACTACTTGAAAGTTCGAGTTTTTTCAAAACACATGACTTGAATGACCATAACGGGCGACCGTTCCTGAAAAGGCAATTTCACGAAGTCATTTGACTGTGATTGATGAACTGCCATGACTCTGAGCTTGAGTCCCAAAACATCGTTCACTGCATGGTTAAGTTGCCATGAAGTGTGATATCAAACATGAATGCCTGTTCACGGTCCAAGCCGAGTGATTGCACTCAAGAACTGAATGAATATATCATAAGGTGACTCCGTTGTCACAAGCTTACATGCTGTGTTGCATGATGATACACATTGTGAGGTGAAATTCCCACAAAGTTCAGGTCAAAGGTGTGAGTTTAGGATTCGTTTACATGCTAAGTTTGCATGATGTGAATCGATCAATCTTGAAAACACCTTCGCGGCTTTGATGCCCTTTTTGCTCGGGAAGATAATCCAAGGATTAAGGCAGCGGCTTTGCGCATTGGATGCAAACTGGAACATCGGTAGGAAACACACCATCATCCAGCTTCCTGTAATTGGCAGTCCTCTTCCTTCCGCATGCAAAAGTTGCAGACCCAGGGTCGAAAACATGCAACACTCCAGAATGCACATGGATCATGCTGTTGCAAACCGATTCAAGAGTCAAATCATCAAAAGCTGTGGATCGCTTGGCTCCAAACCCGTGGGACTGCGTTCCAAATCTTCGGCACTGAAGTCATCCGAGGCAGAGTCTCCATTTTCACTATCGCTGAGATATTCTAAGCCGTCGTCGGCCTTCGACTGCTCAGCTATTTTTTGTACTCGGCGATCGTCAGGCTTGAAGCGCCCAGCCCGAATGTCCTGCAGCATCTCATCGACTTTGATCATCAGTCGTGATAATTCGTCTCGGCTGTAGGTTATGGCTGAGTTGTCACCAACTTCTATGTGGTGTCCTAAAATTCGCCGATCAGGCAACGGCATGTAGTTGCCCTTTGCCACATAACTCAACAAGGTACACTTCAAAGAATGGGACGAGATGCCAGTCAGTGATGGAGTTTTAAAGCCAGATCCAATCAAGAACTCTTGCAGAAAAAGAGAGGCTTCACCTGTTGACATTGCTCTTTCCATCCATGTTGAAGTGATCTCTGAGAAGGCCCTTAGAGCTCCTGACTCATGCCACTTTGGCTCAAGCCGCCATTCTGATTTGAGCACTCACTAGCGAGTTTTGTCCTGTGGACTGGGCGCTGTTGCCTTTATCCACGAGGAGGTGACTATTACCAGGCATTCTACAAAGTCAGAGAGCGATCCCTGCGTGTCATCGGGACTACGCTGACACTCATCACTGAGGCACCAACTGCACTCTCACACGTACTCTGGCCGTCAGTCGGTGCGAACCAATGAACAGGAATTTCGAGGGGTTCAAACCATAGGTGCTCGGTGCATCGTCACCCATGCTGTTCGATGTGTGGTGAAAGGGACGTGGAACAGTTCCCCTGCATTTTACTATGCAGGACATTACCCTCCGTCGAACTACGGACCCACATATCCTTTGCGGGGGGGTCTCGGATCTGAACACCCTTGTTGACTCCCTGCTACACCAGATGCATCTGATGCCTCCGACGTGATTCAACGGTGCCCATCACAGGCGCCTGTGATACAATAGCTTGAGTTGGTTGGACACATGAAGAGACTGATGCACACCACGTCTTTCTGTCCCTGCGATTTTCCCTGGTTCCCCTGTACCAGACAAGTACCCTTGCTCCATGGTCATTTCCAGGCAAGGCACTGCATACGCTGCATTGGTGCAATCGAAACTGTGCTGGCAGCATATGATATATGACTTGAGGCGGACCTTCCTTACCTGCATCCATTATGCTCACACGATCTCCTGGCTCGAAGATTTATTGCGCGCCTAGCTCCACCATTGAGCTGCTTAAGGGATCTTAGGCAACATGAGACTCTCTGGCTGGACACTGTTGCCTTTACCGTGTGATGGAGCACTACCTCTGGTGGCAAATGCATTTAGTGAAGGGCATATGGTGCACGAACGCAACACCACATGATCAGAATTCTCTGCCTTAGACAAGTCGCATTGCATTGGAATTCACCGCCAGAAATGGGGATGCTTTGGACGACAGGGGTTACATCGACCCCATCAGGAATTGTGATGCCTTTGATAACTCGGGTACATTGACCCCGTTGTCAGATGGGAAAGACACGCAGGAAAAGGGTTACAGCACTCTCAGGCAGGTGGATATGCATGGCTCTTTGTGTATTGCCAACCTTCACACAGAATATTCCTACTGTTGCTGGCCCGCTTTTGGTTTCCACCTATGTCTACATTTATTAGGGTGCTTTGCTACCTGTTGAACTATCACAGAGGCATCCTCAAGCTGTACTCTACTCTTCGACCGGACGGGCTGAACTCAATTACCTTGCCATTGGTGCAACCCCAAGCGTTCAAGCAACATCTTGCCAGATGGAACATTCCTTGCCCAACCTCCTGAATACTCTCAGGTGATATTTCATAATAACACACGGCTGGGCGCTGTTGCCTTTACCGTGCTATGGTGCGAGGTGATATACCAATATGTTGAGTACCCCATGCAATGTTGTGCAAGGCTGGGTGAGCAATACAATTGCGAGAGCATCCAGGTGACCATGAGTGGTGACACATCGATGTGCCAGTCGGCGCGCCATCAGTGTCTACTCAATACCTTGAGCCTTGCTCCGTGTTCTGGAGCCCTCCCGACGTGGTGCACCATTGAGGTTGCCGCCTTGATAGCCTTCATCGAGGCTGCAGCAATCCTGGGCGACTAAGCCATACGTGCACCTGCCAGTGCAGCGCCTAGCACTGGGATCCCCCCTCCAGAGACCCAGCCGTGAATGGGCAGTAACCTGCTTCCATGAGAAGACAAGACTTGCGCGTGGACACGACAGTTTGAGCTTGGGAACATTTGATGCACAAACAAGCTGCATACCACTGTAATGGTACAAGATGACATACCTCTGAGGGCGAGCATGGGAGGCTCCACCGTTGCGCCCTGTGCATAAAACCTTTCACACCACAGACCACACAATCCTCAAGGTTTCTCTCCAGGGTCACACTGGCGTCAGTCGCGGACCCCAGGCTTTTTGACCCTCGTCTGTGAAGGCAAAACAAAAAACCCTAGATTGGGCATGCAACAGACATCTACCCATGGTGGGACTGCCTACTGTCACTGGTCAGGCTGGAAAACAGAACCTGGAGATTTCTTTCACATCGTCAGGGCTTATTCCCTGGCCAGTGGAAAAGAAAGAGCTTCTTCCAGGATCCTCTTTGGGCCATCTGGGTCTAAGAAGCAGGAACAATGACCTTTCATATTTTTCTGGTGCTGGTTATTGTGGCAACTACTTGAATATCAATGGAACTCCTGCCCTGCGTGGACGTGGGTGAACCAACCCTCTCACCCTTGTTCAATGACTGGGATGATGCAGGACCACCACCTACTTTATTCGAGACTTGGAGTTACCTGCAACATCTATTTGCGAGATTTGCTTTACCATCGTGGAGAAGTACTGAGCGGCCTGGAGTTTTTGTTTCTGAAAGCGTAGTGTCTCACCTAGTTCCCTGGGTGTCTTTTTGTGCTGTTTTGGTTTTGTTTTTGGTTGGGTTTGTTTTGTTTTTTACCTAGAAGACACCTGGCTTTTTGCTTTCACCTATTCTCCAATATGTGGGAATAGCTAATCTCAAACACAACGTTTTGATGACCGTCAGAGCCTCGAGCGCGCACGGCATGAGCTCAAAAAAAAATCAGGTTTCCCCCTGCCCCTTTTGTCTACATCCATCGTTTTCCTCCGGGCGTTTCTGCCCCCGATGAGAGTTTCTATTTCTGTTTAGAAATTGCACCTCCATCCATTGAAGCTAGAACCTCCCAAAAATGTCCGCACATCCTTATACGAGAAACTCGCTCGGACATTATGCACCAGTTTTATGGGCTAGTCATTGACCGTGCCAGTGATTTCACCGCGACTCTTGATGTTGCCGCCCATGAGGCTGTTGAAGCTCACCGCAGGTGATCAAGCGTTCTTATCTATCATTGTGTGGAAATCTATTCCACGAAAAACCTGCGTAACTTTAACGCTGCGTATTCTTAGCGCACAAAAAAAAACTTTCAACCTGACCTCGCTGGTTGTCGTGAGTTTGTGTCTTTAAGTTAACTTGACGGCAGTCACGCACATGTGGGACATGTTCATTTGTGATTGTTCTAATCTAATCTTGACCGCAGTCACGCACATGTGAAACATGTTCAAGTGTAATCCTATCACTTCGTTCCTTTTACATTTCAAGGGAGTGGTGTGGTGGGACCTCACTTAAATTTGAGTGAGATTCTCATTTTCATTTTGTTGTGAATCGGGGGTGCATGCCGTACACTATTGGATTTGATCACCATAGATCAGAAACTGCAGTACGCTTGTGCTTTTTCATCGAAGTCTTTTGTCGAGCTGCGACTTTACTGGTGTCTTTCTTAGATATTCACAGTTGCTGCAGATTTTACAGGACTAGTACCTCATTCTACCTCGATCACATTGAGCTTTCTTTAGGTCGCACTGAACTTGTCAATCAATTGCGAGTTGCAGACTGGGAAGTCCCTACTCCCCCAGTTCAGAGCATTGCTGGATCTGATGGATCCGTCGGGGAGTGATGATGACCTTGATTTGCTACAAGGCACGGACGATCAGGATGACAAGTTTTCTGGACTATCAACACTTGATGAGCCTTTGGTTGACAACTATGATGGTCATGCTGAATCACCTACTCTTGATGGAATCATAGATGGATTGCCTTTTTCTTTGAACAGGGGTGACGAGGTTCGGCTTGCTGAAGGGGCAAGCATTGCTGTTGGGAAAGCTCCGCCATCGAAGCCTTCACGATTCACCTCGTCGCAAGTGGAACACGAGGAGCATGGGAGTGTGCCCTCAAGTTCTTCTGTTGTGGATGCCTGGATGAGACTGAATAGATCAGCTGGTCCATCACTGCCTTGGGAGTCAGGTGTTTTTGCAAATCCTTTTGATCTTCGTCTGAAGCGGCCGAAGTTGATGCCACCGGTGTTTGGGATGCAAGCTTCTTTGACTGCTCCAGTCGATGAACAAACTGGATATGGGCAGAGTACTTCAACTGCATCGCATTCCTTCGATTTTTCCAAACGACGACTGCGCATCGCATGGTTGATCCAAACTGAGGACCACGCTCGTTTTGAGGCCCTCAGAAAAATCAAGGTCCTGGTGTTGATCAACCCGTCAACATCTGAGCTGGGCAGGACGCTTATTGCTGGGGCTGCACTTTTGAGAAGTGACCAACAGCTTGGTTCTTCGATCATCGACAGCTTCGCATCGAAGGCGACTGGAACCTTGGTCAAAAGGGCTGGTGCTCTGTGGCGTTTTGCAAGGTTTTGCGCCTCCATTGGCATTCATGATCCTTTGGCGGCTGACGAGGCAACCATGTACCAGTACATGCAGTATCTGAAGGTCAATGGAGCTGCAACTACTGCCAATGATTTCTTGCAATCATGGAGATTCCTTCATCATGCAATTGGTTTGAAGAGCAGACCCATTGACGAGGTGTCGTCACGGGTGAAAGGAGCTGCAGATGGAATGTTTGCAACAAAACGGAAGTTGGTTCAGGCGGCTCCGCTTACGACAATGATGGTGCTGGCCTTGGAGAAGATAGTTCTCAATGGCCCATACATCCACTGGAGGTTGATAGCAGGACATCTTTTGCTCTGCCTTGGAAGCTGTTCACGTTTTGCTGACTCCATCCGCCTTGACAACATCGTGATCGATGAGCACGAAGGCACCTATCTCATTGAGGCGGCTGAAGCTAGTTACAAGACAGCCACCACCCGTGAAAGAAAGGCCAGGCTCCTTCCGATTCTTTGTCTGGGTCGGTTTTTCGCTCATGAGCCTTGGGCCCCTGTTTGGATGCGGTTGCGAGCAGAAGCACATTTTGGCAACGATCCCAGCTTGGATTCCTACGTCTGTCCATCCAGTCCTCCTTGCCAAATGTACTTGGTTTGTTGGAAACCATGTGGTCACTCAATTGGAGCTGCCAGCAGTAAACAACGCCAGGTAAGGCGGAGGTGCCAGCCGACACCGCTGGCATCCACCATTCACCGTAAGGCCATGCCCTCAACCAATGGTGAGTAAGCATGTGCCGCATTCACATCTCTCTCTATACACCCGTGGGGCCCATGCTGTTTCAATCAGCACTTAGGCATGCTGTATCCCTGTGGACTGCCTGAAGGTAAGGCAGTGTCCCACTCGTACTGGGGGCGACTTCGATGTTGGCGTCCGCTGTGTGTCACTGCAATCATCAACCGAGACAGAGTTGAAGAACCTGTGACAAGCGCAAGAAAGCTCAAACGCCATTCCCCTTGTACTACTATGCGCTCATGGAAGTAATCCATTGCCAGGATAGCGCATCCATCTGCTGGCCATGTGGTGCTACGTTCGTGCACCATATGCCCCTCCACTAAATGCCACCTGCCCTCAGAGGTAGTGTAATGCTGGGAAGGAGTACGACACTTCGCACTAGTAATTCATATTGCTCCATCACACGATAAAGGCAACAGTGCCAAGCCGGAGAGTCTCATGTTGTCAAAGATCCCTTAAGCAGCTCAATGCTGGAGCTAGGCGCACCATAAATCTTCGAGCAAGGAGATCGTGTGAGCACAATGCATGCAGATAAGGTTGTCCGCCTCAAATGCCTCTTGAACGGTTTGGGTTGCATCAATGCTGAGTATGTAGTGCCTTGCATAGAAATGACCAAGGAACAAGGGGACTTGTCTGAGGCAGAGGAATTAGAGGAAACCTCATGGACAGAAGGATGTGGTGTGCATCAGTCTCTTCGTGTGTCCAGCAATCACAAGCCATTGGAACACAGGCGCCTGTGATGGGCATCGTTGAATCACGTCAGGGGCATCAGATGCATCTGGTGTAGCAGGTAGTCAACAAGGGTGTTCAGATAAGAGAACCCCTGGGAAGGATATGTGGGTCCGTAGTTCGTCGGAGGGTAATGTCCTACATAGTAAAAATGCAGGGGAATCGGTCCAAGTCCCTGTCTATTCTCATCGAGCAGCATGGGTAGTAGGTGCTAAGTACCTATCATTTGAACCCCTCGTTCTTCTTGTCCATTGGTTTTCACTTGCTCACGGCCAGAGTGAGCGTGACAGCGTAAAGCCCCTCTCGTATCAGCCCGTGGGTGCCTCTATGATGAGTGTCACTATAGTCCTGATGTCCAAGCCATGCAGTCGGTAGGCCACAGTAAGTTTCCAATCCAAGGACCCAGCAGTGAGGCTATGGGGTAGTTGCTGGGAAACTAAAAACCAGGAAGCCCCAATGTTTTCCAAACGTTTGAGTAGTTGCAAGAACCACTGTTGTAAGATAGAGGAAACGGTTCCCAGCCAACCACGGAGACACCAAACTACAACCAAGTGGATAAAGGCAACAGCGCCCAGTCCACCCGACAAAGCTCACTAGTGAGTGCTCGAAACAGAGTGGCAACTTGAGCCAATGCGGCTGGAGCCATACGCTCAATCTTTTTTTGCATTCTGTCAATTAGTCCTCTATGGTAATCTAAATTTGATGGAGACTATGTGGTTATTCCTGAGAAACACTAGCAGCAAACTTAGCCAGGAAGGGCCGAGGTGCCGGTGGCCCAGCTGGCATCCACTATTCAGCTTACGGCCATGCCCTCAACAGAATGGTGGAGAAGCATGTGCCGCTTCTGTACCTCTCTGAAGTAGCACTTAGGGTACCTGCTGCTCCGTTGAGGCACATGGAAATGCTGTCGCTATGTGGACTGCCTGAAAACAAGATAGTGGCCCCTTCCTTGCTGAAGCACTTGGTTTGAGGAATTCCATGTAGACGTTCACTTAACACGCAGTAAGAGAGTCTGGTTGAAGGGAACGAATACAATTCCCAGTCAACAACGGTGACACAATCTACAAACAAGTGCATAAAGGCAACAGCGCCCAGTCCACCCGACTAAAATCGCTAGGAAATGCTCAAATCGTAGTGTCAGCTTGAACCAATCCGGCTGGAGCCAGGAGCTCAGGAGTACCTTTCTCCTATCAATCCAATCCTCCTTGCCGACAAAAATGGTTTAAGGAAGACCATGTGGTCATTCCCTTAGAGCAAACAGCAGTAAACCAAGCCAGAGAAATCGGAGGTGTCAGTCGTCCTCACTGGCATCCACCATTCAGCGTGAAGCTATGTCCACAACAACTAGTAAAGAAGCATGTGCCACTTCTGCCCCTCTCTGGAATAACACTTCGGGTGTATCTAAGGAGAAGAAGCAGTCAAGGGCCCTAGGGCTTGTGCACACGCCCCATTGTGATGAGTGGGTTGGTGCTGACCGTTGGAGGAGTGAGGCTATCACTTTTGTTCCGCCAATCACGGCCGTTTCTTTGGAACAGCCTTCTGACTCCTTGCTGCTTCGTTGATGCACATGGACATTCTATTCCCTTGTGGACTGCCTGAAGGCAAGGCAGTGCCCCTCTTGCCCCAGGGGACGACTTCATTGCTGGCGTTCGTTTATGCCTCTGCATTCTTCTACTGAGGCCAGGTGAAGGAGCCAGTGTCAATCACAAGAGGACTCACCTACCATTCCCTTTGTGTCTTCGCCTGAGGAGGTCAATGGACCCAGTGTTGTCGAGAACTTCACCATTTCTGGCGGCTTTTTTCAAGGCAATGTGTCGCGAGACTGCAATGGAGAGACTGTTCACTAACATTACATAAAGGATCCTAATAAAAGCACAGAGTTGCTTTGCCCATTTCAAGCCTGTGTCGCACAAAAGGACGCGTTTGTTGAATTGCTATCTCATGTGCCTTGGATTGACCACCTTAAGTGTTTTGCATTCACAAGCTTGGTAAAACACTGTGTTTCCACAACGGACACGGCCTCAATTTGTGAGAAGCCTGCCTTGCCAACTTAGGGGCAAGCCGGAATTACCAGTGGATCAACAAGGATCGACTGTATTGTTGGCGTCCATATATGCCACTGCAATCATCGACTGAGGCAGAGTTGAAGAACCTGTGACAATAGCCAGAGAACTACAATACCGTTTCCCTTGTTTGTACCTCCAGGAGACACCCACGGCGGAAACCTAGGCATACCCAAGATCCATCGGGGTGCAAACTCTATTGACCCCTAAGCATCCAGGAGAGAAATGCACATTCTTATTTAAACAAACCCCGAATAAAAGCTCCGAATTCAACTAAGCACATCAAACGACGGATCATGATCCTTCTCGAGGGATAAGTTCATTTTGGCATCCTGTTGAGGCTATACCCCACAGACTATGTATGTAGACTGAATAATAGACTGAATAATAGCCTGTAGGGGCCTCTATTGAGTGGCGGAAAGGCCCCTCATAGGATCATTCCTCTCGCCAGGATTTGGAAGTGCATGTCTGTCCTGGATCAGCAACCTCATTTGTCGTTGTTGGTTGGTCACATGCAGGACGTGTGCGCCCTGTCTTAACGACAGATGGTGCAATAGGTCTGACTAAAGGCAAATACATGACCCAAAACACATGTCAATACCCAAAATCAGGATGGCGAGGTAGAGGGCAGTGCCACTGAGTACTTGCTGCCATGAAGTAATCAAAAGACCATGCATCGAGAAATCATGGCCTTGTAGAAGCCTTTACTGGCCTAGCAGGGCCTAGCATGGGATCATCCCTCACATCCGGTGGTAGTTTGCGTCGGAATATTCCCTGCTTTGTGTGCC
>DF242211.1:25258-58908 GCA_000507305.1 Breviolum minutum Mf 1.05b.01 | reverse complement strand
CTCATCCATTTTACATAGGTATGTATATACACATATACACACATATATATGTACATAAATATACTTCTCAGAAGGAATGTTTACATATTTTTCCCGGGTAGGGACTTGTTTGAAGCGTTCTTCATTTACAAGGCAATCAATTTGAACAATTTGTTTGCTTGTGCCCAAAAGAAGTGCAACCTGGTTTTGGACCTGCCTGAGGAGGTAATATTGCTTACGAAAAGACATCCACAAGAACTTTACCTTTCATATTCCAATCTTCTTTCGTATTTTGTCCTAAGTCGACCGTCGATACGATCTCTCAGAAAGTCCCCTGGTGTTTCGCTCGGTTTCGCTGCGTGAACCGTTTCGATGCAAACAAAAACTTGCCACCCAGCAGCGAATAATCCAGGAGTGTTCCAGGGCAGCCTCTGCCTGAGGGAGAGTGAAGATCCCCAAACTTTCATCCATTCGGCAATCGGATGTTCCCTCTGCAACGGCTAACCAACAAATTTGTCGCCAAGTTGCTGAGAGTCTTTCTTCCTGGTTCTTACATATTAGCCTAAGGCCCCAGGGCTGTCATTTCATCAAAATCCTGAACTACATGCATGTGAAGCTTCAAAGAGGAACTTTGCTTATCTGCCATATCCCTTCTGACAAGCTTCTGCCGCAGCATATTTCCTGGCAAACAAAAACAAAGGCGATGACAATAGAGAGTGCTTTCCCAATGAAACACTGAAATCATGGGAATCTTTTGAAAAAAGGGAATCCTACAAAGACAGCCATGTTTCCATTGATGTGAACATATGACCATTGACAAACACTCTTGTTGCTTTCCACTACACTGGTTGGCTAATAGGGAAATAATAGATTTTAATGAATCTCATATCACTGCGTAGTAGATTCCACCATATATCATGTATATATATATATATCATAGCTTATAACCCAAAATACCCGGTTTTTTGGGTGACTCATTAGACTTGCAAAATTCAAGGCTCTTGCGCGACTGGACAGCTCATTGAAGGGAGGACGTTGCAGATGAATATTACACCTTGCAACACAGTTGCGCAACTCTGAGACCCTTTAAAAAAAAAAACACATGTTTGGATGTTGGTTATTAACTATTTTTTCGCTGGATGATTTCGGAAAAAAAAACATGTCCAGTCGACTCATCCCACCAACCACTTGGCGGTTAGCTTTTTTAAAACACCAAGGAGCTTCACTGTCTTTCTCATCGTTGCTGCAGAGTCCCTATCTGGACTGCTAAAGGGAAGCTCTTTACTGAGCATAAAGAAAAGGATAACACCTGCAGAGAACAGTGTTGGGTCAGAAAATTGCAGTAGGTCTAATAGACAGCGACAGCATTGATTTGACAAAAAAACACTCCCGTTTTTTGTTACACTCCCTGAAACTAACAGCAAACGCCCCCAAAAAAATGGTGGTTTCCAATAGGAATCTCCTTTTCCAGTGGTCTATTTTCAGGGGCCGGGGCGAACTGGCTGGCTGTTAGGGACTCAGGCGATCTCAAGGTTTCACCCGCCTGCTCCAAACATATCAACTTTGCAGTCCTCAAGGCCGGTAGGGATTGTCTGATAGCTGAAATCTGGCGACTGTGACAGTAACCAGTTGAGGTTGGTAGTTAGTTTAAATCCCATTATGTACAAGGTGAATTGCACCATCCCAGGTGGTTGGCCCTGGGATTTCTGAACCCATCAACCCTGGCGATTGAGTTGCGTTTTCAGTTCTGAAATACCATTTTTCGTTCCACCAGTCGTCAAATTCATTGGTATTTCTCCGATTTTTTTGAGACTACCGTTCGAAGATAGAACTGCCTACACAATGAACAAGCAAGCAATATCGAGCACGCAAGCAAGCCGCAAAAAACAACATGAATCCAAGGGAATCAGATGATTTCTTTTTAAAAACCAAACCTGATTTTCACATATTTTCGATTCGTCGATGGTTGGCTTGGTGAATTTCCGTACCAATTTCTATAGGGATCCCAATAGATATGAAGCCAAGACTCGTATGGTGTGCCGAGGCAAACCTGTCAAAAGTTGGATTCGAAAATCCTCAAAACATCCCGTGTTCTATCAACTTCTTGGTGGCTCAAGGGTTTGGATTCTCGTGCTTTTCAATTTTGGTTTTTTTTCCGAATTTGGAATTTCTCAATGGAAATTCCATCGCATTTCAGATCATTTCAAATTGCGTTGATCGATCAGATCCTTTGGAAAACTACAAAAAAAACCTTGACGGACCTCAGGTGCTACAAAGCCAGCAGAACCACATCTTCGAGTCATTTGCTGCTCATCCGTGGTCTTACAAGCTAGCCTTAGCTGGAAACAACTCCTTTTCGCCGTCGAGATGGCTTGGGTTTTTCAGGGATACGAGTCGGACTCTCAGCCAAAACAAAAACCAAGGTACACCTTAATAAGGATGAAAGAAGAAAACCTGGAGGAATTTTTGATTTTGGGATTTTTTTGTTTCATTCGCCCCCTCCCCTAACACAAAACTAAACAAGTAGCTGCCCTAAACCCTAAAAACCACCAAAAAACATGATCTGAAACTTGGATCCTGCAATTCCAAGGTACCCAAAGTCTGCTACAAGGGGTACATCCCCTGAATTCAGCAGAATATTCTCCGTCTTAATGTCTCGATGTACCTGGATGAAATGGTAAAATGGTTGTGACGGTTGTTGCCTGGGTAATTATGTTGCTTTTAGGCAGCGGTGTCCATGTGGTTTGTATGTTGTGTTCCCTGTTTTCATATTGGCAATTCATCGTGCCCGCATCTCTGTGTGTGTGTGTCTCTTTTTTCGTGTATGTATGTGGCTCAGACTTCGAAAAACTTCAACATGGCCCAACACCGGACCCGACACGTGACAGCCGTGACAAGCGAGTTCCGAGGATGACACAATATTGCAACTATGTATTCGCTTCAGCCCCTGCAGAATTCCTCGGTTAACAATGTTGCCCCACTGCTCGGTCGGTGGTACACTCCACAGTTCACCATATAACTTCCGAATAAGAACGAAGTGGGGTGCTGTTTCGAAGCCCCGGGAATCTACTGCAATGAAGCTAGTTTACACAACTCCTCTTAACTGAGATCCCAATGGTTACAGCCAATCTAAACCAGAACAACTTCTACAGCAGCAACCTTTTTGGTCAAATCCCTTTCCAAACACCTTTGACACCAGTCAAAAGAATCCTTCTTAACAAAACACCCTGAAAACACCAGTAACCTTTCGCACCAGCTGTATTTTTATGCTAAGACGTTATTCACAGCAGCAACCTGTTGCACCAAAAAGCCGTTTCGTCAGATCTGCCTTGAAAAACACAACTTTTGCTCCTTCAGTAGCCTTCTACCTGTCTTGTTTAGCAGCATCATTTCACGGTCCCCCGCCTTCTCATGCAGCCCTTTTTTAGCAGCTTTCCTTCACAACCTTCTTCGGCAACCTTCCTTCCCCCCTTCCCTTCTTCTCCCTGTCCAAGCACAGCTTCACCTTCAGCTATGTGCATTCCAGTATCTAGTTAAAGCGCACAGGCCGGCTGCAAAAGTTATGTCCAGTGGGGTGTACTAAAAAAGCTGTCAACACACAGGTTCCTTTCAAGAACCTGTGTGTTGAAGAGAATTATAAGTTATAACCCTGCTGTCAAAACAAATCATATAATTTTGTGAGCTACTCAATGAAGCGTCTCCAGCTCCCACTTTCCATGCTTCCCATCATCTCAATCATCCCAATCATCCAAACAACCGGAGCTTCCAGTGAACAAAGATCTCGCTGCTGACTCTGTCATCATTCCAGATTGTAGAACCTTCACCGGCGAAGGCGCAATTCTTTCACCAGGTGTGAAGGACCCTCTTACAGGTGTGTCATGGATTTGTGATCCTCGTTCTTTTGTTTGACAGGTCTCTACTTAATGTCTCAGGAATTGTCACGCGCGCTTCGTTTTCTTCCTTCACTTGTTTCAGCTCCAGAGCGTTTGCATAAATACACAGCAAAGCATTTTGAAGAAAAACACCCCCTATCAAGGACACATTTTCACAATCTGAAAAAAGAAAACAGATCCTCCCCAAGTTCAACATGGAACCTAAAAATGATACAGTAGTTTCTAAGTTCGGAATCTCCTATTCCAGGGTGCCATTTTCAGGTGAACCATCTTAAGCTTTGGGAGGCGACCCTTTAGAAAAAATGGATACACCCCAGAAATCGAACATACCCAAAAATGGTCATACTTAAAGCCGGAGATACATTTTCCACAGCATCATTTTGGGGTATCCATGTGAAATTGTTCAGGGGTGTAAGCTTGGCATCATTGTTATCCCCAAGCCCGCCTTGAAGAGCAAGTCCCCAGAGACTGCGAGGTGGAAAACCATGGAAAGGCGAACTTGTTCCTGAGAATGTGGCCGTCCAATGTACGGGTTTAAGGGTGACTTATATCACCCATAACTTTAGGTGAATATGATATACAGTGTGTATATATATAGAGATATAAATATATGGCTTGTTTATGGTTGTTTTTTGTACAGTGTGCGTATAATATGTGGTTGGTATGTTTTGATAAAGATGCACTTGTTCTCCTGCTTGTCTCAAAATAAGGAAACCTTCGGATAAAATCCCATTCGCCTCCCCCAAAATGAAGGTATAGGACTCTGTAGTTCCATAGAGGAGTCAGATTTTTGGAGTTGATTTTGTCTACTTAGTCTACTTTTCAACAACCCCAAACGGCCCGCGTGTTTCAGCAAAACGTGTTAGGTAAACAAAGCTCACCGACTCAGCACGTCATGTCAATTCAGCTGAAGGCACAGCTTCTTGACGCCAGAAAAGACCCCGAAAAGCCACAATGTGATCTCCCCGAACTTCCACTAGTGCGCTGGTCTGACGGCACAAAACGTGGGGGGGGGGGGGGGCGGTTTTTGTAAGATGCAACAAAAATGGCCAGCAAAACCCTCAAGGCCTCGCGAGCTATGGATTCAAAGTCAGAGGTGTAGTTCATGTTTTTGACCTCAAAATCACCCAGAAATCCCGGAACCACAATTTTTTTGATCAAGAGTTTTCTGCGGATTGATGGAAAGAAAAAAAAAAAACAGCACCTGAGAAACAAAGGAAAGCTTATTGAAAGCTAGACATTCCATAAATCAATGGGTATTTTTTGCAGCACCGAACTATCGAACTATACCGAACCGCTGGTCGCTTCTAGATATTTCTTGCTAGCAAGGTTCAGCCACAGGACGTCCATCACGAGCCTGCAGCGAAGAAAAGGGGGATGCGACAAGAAGCTGTGAAACAGCTAATGACCATATAGTTTGGGTCCTGCCAAAACACTGGTTCACAGTGCATCATGAAGGCTAATAGGGTTCACTTCATCAAAATAAATAGATTTACTCACTGTTACAGGGTTTTGAACCCCCAACATGTAGTACTCAAAGAAAACGACCTTCAACATTTGTACTCCAAAGAACGACCTTTCATAGGTCATCAATCTGACTCTCTAGACTTCTAGACTCGTTGACCCTTGGCACCTGCATTTGGTGAACTGTTGCGTACCTTGGCTGGCTTCAGAGAGGTAGGTGGATCGGCGTGGGATACATGACATGACACAGTTAATGGAAAAGTCCACTCGAAAAAATTCTGCCTAAAAGATTCCCAAGTGCGACTACCAGAGAGTACCAAAAACGTTTTGGGACTTTCTGACGCTCCCAAAGAACCGGTCATTAGTCATTAGCCATCCCTCTAAAGCTTTGGGCTGGATCGTTTTTCCAAGCTATGTGGTTTCAGGATGACACAAACAAACAGAAGTGATGCACGTTTCCTCTTCGAGCTCAAATACGTGTTGTCTTCCTAAGTGGTGATGGTAATCCCCCCACAAAACAAAATACCTACCATAAGAGGGGGTATATCAGAGTTGTTCATCACTAACTTCAGTAACATCATCCAAGTACACTCGAATCAAAGGAAAAAAAAGATAAAACGCTAATCTGAAAGGACAACTTCTCCCCAAATCCAGGTGCATTGCCATTTATTTGGGAAACAAAAAACTACACTCCAGTGAGATTTATATAAGGCACATGTCACAGACTTGTTGAAAATCCACCATAGTATGATCCATGCTGTATTCATCAATATGTTCAAACCTGAGGGACCTGAGGTTTGAAAGGTTCCAGTTACATCATGCCAATTCTTACCTTGGACAAAGGCACGCTCCCTCACCAATGATCTGATCGATATCCTTGTGAACCAAGGACTGCGACAAGTCATTTCGAAGGCAACCACGTAAGCCTCAGGATCAAAAGGATGTTTTTTCAGCGGAAAAAATGCGGTGGAAAAAAAACATGCTGCCTTTTAAAGAATGAACATCCAAAAAAACAGCTGGAAGGGTCTGAATAATTTGTCCAGGTGTTTACTTAAAAGAAAAACTGATTATCCCAAAAAAAATTACACAGACTTTGAGCACCAAAGGTGTTTTAAGGCTCACACTTAAAATATCCATCACCGCATGGGCCGTAGAGATACCCTGCAAAATCATAAACCAGCCTGCCATCGCTGTCTGCTCTATCGATTCAAAAGTAGAAGATGAATATATCTATCAAATGATCGCTAGTTTGCATGTAATTCTTACATATTTATATACAACCATCCTGCTGCATATAGAATATCTCAAATGTTCAACTTTGGATCAAGCTTCCTTCTTCAAGTCAACCTATCTATCTATAGATATCAGTCTGCTCCCCAGACACGAATCACCATCTAGCCTGACTTAGAGCATGGCTTGAAAGACAAAAAAAAACGAAAGCAGCAAGGAAACACCATTACCAGTGTGGCTCCTTACATTAAAAAATTGGCCATCTTTCAATACACTTCTATCTGTTTGACCATCGATGTTTTCTCCATGAAAATGGACCTTTTTTTAACCGCCTTCTCGACCTGCGAATTCAGATCCCAGAATGGCAGTTCCTCGAATCCCAGTACCGCTCCTTAAATTTTGCCGATGATGAAATTGGTGAAGCCGTGCAACCTTTTTTGTGAAGATTCCTCCCCATACATTGTCTAATGAATCATCAGAATAACTTCACAATTTTAGGAAACTTTACTATTTCAGCGGGAAATTCGTGACCTGGTGATAGGAGATCTGTCCAAAGTTCCAAGTCAAAAGCATTCAGTTCACGATAGTTTTCACCTATTTTCACCCCAAAACTCAATCATTTCACAAAGTTCAATCTACAAACCCAGATGAGAAAGATCACAAAGAATTTATCAACTGCTGCCAATTGAGCCATGCAAAAAAAAACTCCTATTTTCCATTGAATCCTGGTTGGTTAATAGGGATCCTTATTTCATGGTTTATGAAATAATCCCGGTATTATTTCATCCCCGATAAATATCTTAAATAAACAGGGGCCCTGTTTTTCATTGCTCACTTGGATGTAAAAGTAGTGAGGTCTCAATGTGTTTTTCAGAGTTCGAATGCCTCAAAATTGCTCAGTTTTTTGGGCTCGTCTTTCCAAAGGAACCAAGGTTTTGGAGCAGAAAGATCAAAGGTTTCTATATATATATATTACGCATATAATCATGTGTATCTATTTATATTGGATTTTGTTCTATCTCTTTTTCTGACTTTCTCTCAACCCTCAATAAATCAAATCGTTCTCTTTGCATCTCCCAAAGAAATTCAAGGCGAGGTACTTTGGTGGCACGATGGCGATGACAGCCATATCTTGCCATTTCTCCTTGGAAATGACCCCATTTGCTGCGTGCAAAGGAAATGGCAAGTTGTGACTTGTTGTGGGAGTCATTTTTCAGCACACCTGCTTGTTTTTTTGGGAAATCTAAAAAAACACCCTACTTCTTGGAGGATCATCCCAGGTAGGTAAGTAGATAATAGATAGGATCACCCCCCATTTTCAAGCCATTTACAGTTCGGCCATTTGGAAGGGGATCCCTTCCACCCCAGTGGCTTTTCCCGCATTTTTGACATCCCAAACTTCACCCCAGGAGCACTGCGAAAAGGATGACAACTCACTTCGGCAAGAAAGAGTTCATTGACCTCAGAGAAATCGCTAGAGATAAAAAAAACCTGGAAAAATGTCAAAAACATTGGTTGTAGTACAATTTGTTTGGGATATGTAGAGGATTATTATACCATGTTCTTGCTTTGCATATACAGTATGCATGTGTTCACAGTTTTCGTTGTTCATTTAGTCATGTATCCTATATGGACTGATCTATTTGATTGAAATTCCTTAGTTTATCTGGTTTCTCTTTCATTGACCAATGTATTCGTTCATTGAGACTAGGCATTTCAAGCAATGGGCCTACACCTAATCAAGAATCCTTGCAATTTTTGTTCATCTTGTTTTTCCAACTTCATAAAATGATACCCCACTCCAATAGCATGGAGGGTTGTGGTTTTATACAAGGGTCAACCCACCTGATTTTCCTAGAGGAATTGGAGTTCGGCATATAACATGTCTGGGATATTGTTGTCAAAAACTCATCAAAAATCAGAGTTCAGGTTGGGATGGATGATGAAAACCCATCCGAATTTTCTCATCATCCAACCGTCAGGTTTCCAAAACCCCCGAGATCCGGACCACTGGTACCAGACCTTGTGTCGCCGTTTCGACCTGAATGGATCTGGCTGAATGGATGTGATTCTGTGTCTTACAGTACGTACATTTTCTCACAAAATTCCTGCCAATTTTTTTAAGGGAAGGGCACAGTGGTGTAAAATGTCTTGGGATCACAAAGATTATGAGAATTTTTTACCACTCTGGAATGATATTCCATTGAAACTATTTTTTGGAATAAAAACTTGTGATCTGACGTCCCTATAATTTGCTTCAATTGGTTCGTCGAGATGGGGTACATCAAGAACCAAAAACTTGGGAATCTGTTTCGAGCCCCCCCCCCTCCACCGGAATGAATCAAGGCCTTGTTAAGGGAAAATGGGTCGGTCAACAAACATCTGTTACACCCTTGTTTCTGGTGCGGGTCGAGGGGGGAAGCCAGGCTCCATTTTTGTTCCAGCCCAAAAACAGGTCACACAATGTATCTCTGACTCCTTTTGTAAGCATCAAAACGACTTTCCAAAACACAAATCTACCACTTTTTTCAGCGAAAAACGCGTAGTGACCGTTTTCATAAAACTGAGATCCGATCGAACAGCATGGCAGTGTCAAAGTGGCATTGAAGCCCAAGCATGTTCTCCTCAGGCGGGGCCAAACTGACGAATCCAAGGGTCTGATTTTTTTTTCCCCTACCAAAACCACCAAAAACAGACCTTTTTGGGCGACGCTTGGATGGTCTAGGTCTGAATAGTTTAACCAAAAAAATGGGAATTCTGATACGAAATCGCCAATTTAGGGTGAGGTCATGCGACATTGTTCTACCTCACCGGATCGACAAACTTGCATAAAAACTTCGTGGTAAGCTTTTGCCAGTGCATCTAGCTGTGGCAATCAAATTCGTCCAAATTTCGTTTGTCATATCTGAATTCGAATCTTTTATTAACGTGGAAACCTTTCAAGCAGGATTCCCATCTAAACAATGTGCCACTGGCAAGCTACTGTTGATGGACAAAATCCTGCACCACCTGGGATGTATAAAACCCTGTAAATAAAGGGATAGCCTACCTATCAACTGGTGAACGCCGGATTTCTGAAGCATCAACAGTATCAAAAGGTCTGTACATCTTTTATCATAAAAACTCCAAGTTACAGAGTGATCAGCTTCGGCATCGAACCACTCTGCAATTGAACCTGGGAACTTTCCTTAGGCGCCGTGGGAACAAAAAAAACCTGGTGGATTTGCCAGTTGCAAATTCACCTGTTTTCCAAGGTGGAAAACATCCCAAAATGAAGCATGAAGCCATGTGAAAACCCATGAAGGAAATGTCCGTTAAACCAGACCCCCTCGTCTTCAACCACAGGCTCAAAAAGGGCCACACGAAAAATCCCTGAAAAACAATGAAGTTGGGTGAACCACTGTAAAATATAAGGAAACTCGGATATCGACCTGTATCCGGGTCAAACCTCACGAAAACCATCCCTCCCAAAAACATCATGCAAGTAACAACATCCGTGAGGCAATTGAGAGACCCAATCTACCAAGGCACTATCTATTTGGACCGGCTTTAATTGAGGCGCATCCATTCCATGACATTGGTGTAACCAAAGACTCGGGAGTGGAAGACTCCATAGACCTTCAAACAATGGAAATGTGAATAGCGCTGAATTTTATTCATGCAGGAAATGATCATTAAATATCAAGATACATCAAAATACATGCTTGCTTGGATCATTAGATCATGCTTCATGAATTGGATGTCATATTTCATTCATTGGATCATCTTTCGTGGTGTTCATCAAGCTTTATCCATGTGCAAATCTTCCTGGTGCTGCAAAAAAATCACCACCCAGCAGGGTTTCCGACCTTCCATTGAACTGTGCTGAGCCTCGGTGGGTCCCCTCCCATCATCCCGCAGGAACCAACCCTCCGTTAAACCCCCCCGTCCCGCGTGGAGTTTCCGGCCGAGAAACCTCCATCGGTCATTTTGAGTTTTTGGGCAGGTGGCATATTGAGAATGCAAAAAGCTGCAGGTGAAATGGGCAAGTTGGTACATCAACCACCGGCGACCACAAGTGGTAAACAGCACCTAAATTTACGTTGTCGAAAAAGTCTCATGGAGTCCTGCCGTTTATCTTAAAGTCATCTCCAATCAGATATAAGGTGTATGCAAGTCTGATATGAACAAAGAATATGAATACCAATGCATATGTGTATATATATATATGCACTGTACATACGTTACATATTGTAAAAAGTTATAATTATATAGTAATTTTCACACTTGTGTCTCATTTTCTCAGCAGTCTCACCACAAGTTCTTTTAAAAAACCCCCCAGATGCAGTCCCAGGAGTCGACTAAGGAAGAAGATGGAAGCAATCCAACTTTGCCATGTTGATCTCTTACACAAGCCCAAGTGCTATCTGTCAGATAGACTAAGAGTTCCACCTAGCGGCAAGTGCTCAACCCCGAGGCAATGACTCGACCCTAACAGAAATCCAACGGGCGATTTATCACGATTCACACCCTCATCAAGCTTCATCTGGACCTTTCAATCACGTTTTGCACCTAAATGTCTCAACTCCAAACGTTGTCGACTAGTTTTCCAAAACTTTCTCCCAACAAGGAAAGCAACAACACTATATCGATACCTTTTGTTTGTTTTCGCATTCAGGCTGCTCTTTCAAGGAAATACTATCAAAATGCGAAGTCGCCGGGTTTTTCATTATTACAAGATAGATAGAGGCATCTTTGCCTGAACCCGACCACAATAACCTGAAAAAATATTATTGTTATTATTATTATTATCATCATCATCATCACCGTTTCCTTTTTAGGAGAGGCTGCATCTTTTCAAGAAGATACTCAAAAATAAAAATCAAAAAAAAATTAATGTCTCACTGAAAATATCATGTCTCCCAAATTTCCGAAAATCCCGGAAGTTTCCGTTGTTTCAGTCATCAGCGGCTGCTCCAATTTACCCGTTTGGCGCCTGATCTCCCTCATTCGCACAGAGACTTTGTGGACCCTCCAGTGTTGTCACATCAGATTGAACCATCATGGTGGAACCCAAAGTTTTTTCAGGTTCCTTCTTCACCTGAACCAACTGCAAGCGAGCAAGTTCCAACTCTTCCGAACCTAAAGAGTTGCAAAAATGAAAAATTCATCAGAAAAAATTGCCGTTTTAAAAGTTGAAAATTTGACATAAGAAAATCGAATTGTTGTTTCCTGAGAAACAGTAGCTTGGCAAGGACCTCTTCTCGTCCTGTTTAAAAGACATCGTCTTCACTTCACTTAAATGAAATCTACACATTCTTCAAAACATTGAAACACAAACCATCACCCACACCGGTCCGTTTGAAGTGACGCATCTTATGACATCCTTTCCATAAAATATGCGATACAACACCAAACAACCAACCAACCCCCCAAAAAAAAACGGCACAACCACCCTGTGATTTTGAGGAATCTGGGTTTCTAAAACGCCAGATTAACCCTTGGCATCTTTCCCTCAACAACATCACCAGGAATTTGGGAAAAAATTTGGCCGCACCTTTTTGAGCTGCCAAGGTGGTAATTTCTTGATGAGTTGAGATTTGTACATCCAACCTTCAAGACCTCCATCTCCGGACCGCACCCACACCTGGACGGACAGTCGGTTTGTCGGAGGAATGGGATCCAAGGAATTACAAAGTCGCACCGGATTCAACGAAGTTCAACAGCCAACCAAACCTACTATCAAAAACTCGCAAAAAGTCCGGCGTTTTGAAAAAAAACAACAATGCAAAGATTCATCAACATCTAACTTCCAAAACAGAAACAGAGAACTTCCTTTCAAAAAAGAACAACTACAAAACTTCTAGATGAACATACTTGTTGGGCTTTCCCAAGAAGCCTAGGCAGAAAGCATCCCAAAGTTTCCAACCAACTACCTTGGAAAGTCTTAGCATCCACGGGGCCTTGTCTTCACCTTGGTGTTCTTCAAGTACAGTGACCTTGTCCCCAAGTTTTGCTTCAAGAAGCCCTTCCTCTTGGACATCTTCCTGGAGGCATTTTCCCCAATTTTTGCAAATTTCTGAGTTGGAAGGTGAACTTTCAACAATGGTGGATCGCATATCTTCTGTCAAAGGAGTGTTGTATCACATTTGATGTTTCTTTCATCGTTGAAACTCACGAACTTTTTGACCAAGAAAAAACAAAAAGAGTCACCGGACAAATCAATATGCAATGTAAAATTTTTGATATATATGTATATGTATATACATATACCGGGTTCTTCGAAAAAAAAGTGGCCAACTCTAATTTACGGTATTTCACTTGCAATGAACATATCCTCTCTCTTCAAACAAAGTGCTTCAGAGCATCGCAGCCCAAAATTTGCTGTAAAGCTTAGGACAACAGCTATACGTGGACCACATTCAGCAGCCACAAATTTCACCCATTCTTTCCACGTTGATGGTGACAAAGCCGGTGCTTTTCCCCGTGCTTTCTTCCTCCTTTGTGGCATCCTTCCCACCATGGCTTTGATGGTGCTTATGGTGTGATGTCTGAGGCACTACCAGAGGGGATTTGTTATTTCACTGTGTTTTTAACAACCAGTCAATGTGATTTAGTACCAAGATTATTCTAGCACTTTCAATGTTCATGTTCAGGATGCGGAATTGTTGAATCATTGGAAAATCTGCATTGTTCAAATGTTCTGTGTTATTTGCTGAGCCACACTCGGCATCTGCGGAGGCCTATGCATCCAGCCACTTCTGGTCCTTGAACCCAAAGAAGTTATTGTTATTGAGGATTTGTTCATGTGATATAACCCTGGAGGCTTCATGAAACAACTGTTCAATATGCTACAACATTCACTGCATGCTGTATTAAACAAAACCCTTTTCCAATGAGACAACTTTTCATACATCTATTTCATTAGAACTTACCATTGTGCAAAACCTGTTTCATAATGGAACCAGGTGCTCTCATTTGAGACCCTGAGGCTTCCTCTCGCAAATTCTTCATCACTCATCCATTGTTGTCTCAAGTTGCCGCTTGGCAGCCTTGAGTGCCTTTGTAGAACTGTTTGGCCAGCTATAGCTCAATGGACTGGTTGATTTGTCGCAGACTTTTTTCTGGTTTTCCGAAGAATATTTGAGATGATCGCGCCAACTGCTGTGAGCATGACGCCTTAGCGTTTCTTCTGCTTGAAACACTCCATGAATTAATTATGATTTCAAAAAACACCATTATATAAGGGTGGAACTAGCATCAGACTGTATTATGATTTCCAAAATCACAGCACATTCCATACAACAAGCGAATCAAATCGGTCAAATAAGCTTAAGCGTTATCATTTTCAAGTGTCCTGGGCATTGTTCACTGCCGGAGTGCCACCAACCAACACACATCCTGTCGCTTTTTGCACAAGTCCACCACCTTGTGCTCGAGGCGAAGAAGGTTAAGGAATATAAATTGATAAGACTAAATAACTCCTACTGCTGATATCCTACAAAACTGCAACAGATGAAGCACCATCAGTGTGAGACAGGCTTGCCAATCTCAAAAATTGACGCGAAGTTGGCTCCTGTTTCTAGACAATATTGTCTGAAGGTTCGTGGACTTTCTGTTCCTTAACCTCATGCATTGCACATAGTATCTGGGCTGATAATACGGGGTTTTATGAAGAACCCGGTATGGTTCCCCTCTTGAAGTTTTTTTTCGAGAAATAGAAACATCAATGTTATATGATGTTGTTGTAAATTCAGGAGTCACATCGTGATTTGCTGATGAACATTCGGCACCTTTAACCCTGTCCTTGACAACCATTACTCGAGGCCTTGGTGGTTGTTCACTAATTGTCAGATATTCATAGGGAAAATGGTGATGCCCTTGAAAATATACCCAATAAAGGCCCGCAATATAAGGTGTATATATGGAATTGATTATTAAGGGTATAGCCCCCATCCCAAAGGGTTTTTCCACCATTTTCCCTATGAATATATGAATGTCTAGTTGGTGGGTTGAAAAACCCCATTTAGAAAAAATATGCGCAAGCCAAATTGAATCATCACCCCAAGGATCGAAGTGAACATTCCAAAAATATTTGAGTTGCCACCACCTAGAATATATCCCTGAAAACTAATATGACAACGGATTCCGTCACCATTTTTGAATAGGAGATACATCGACTAATTCATGGTTGGTTTTCCAGCCAGTCATGTTATTAAGGGACCCTATACCATCCCAAGGGTTTTCCCACCATTTTCCCTATGAAATATGGAATTTTCACTGATTTTCGACTCTGTGATTCATTCAGCCAGAGGGGCAAGGTAGGCCCCACGGGTCCTGCCAAGATTTCCCGCCAGTCCCCCATGTCGAAAATCTGTAACGAAACGGCACGAGCCTTGGAAATCCTCAAAAAATAATAAAAGTAGAAAAACATAGGGAAACAAATAATAAAAGAACTAAAGTTGGAAAACTCTCTGTTCATTTTACTGTCCATTTCGTATCTTTCTTTGATTTGTAGCGAATCCACCATTGAAAAACAGTTCATTTTCCTATGTTTTTTTTTGCCAAACTTTTTTGGTGGCCCAGGAAGTCAGCCAGGTGATCAACCCGAATTTTCCAGAAGCCATTTCTTTAGGGGGGACGTGGAAATGAGGAAATCCCCAATCCTTGAAACCACTGACTCTTTTTTTGAAGGCGAAAACATGTCCGAATCAATAGCGCATCAAGTAGTTCACCCCAAAAAAATCACAAGTGTTTTTTTTTTCCCAAAAAAAAATATCTCTCTCAAGAACAAAGAAACCCAAAGAAACTCCGTGGCCTTAGCCATTCTGCTGGTGACCTCTTTGGGATGGTGAAAAAGTGACCCCTTTTAAAAGGTAAAGTGACCTCCAACGTTTGGGGATGAAAAGGTCACGGCTTGAATCACTTCAGGTCCATGATTTGTTGATGCAAAAGGATCCATTTCTGTCACAGTTCCCAAATCATGGGATGTCTTCAACTCCTGTACTTTTGGATGGCTTTCGTACTCCAGGACCTTCAGACCAAAGTTCCAGGTTTTTACGCCAGATCCTTAGGAAAACAAAATCGGAAGGTATCATCTGATGAGGATCTCTTGAGTCACTGTAACAGTGGAAAACCAGTGGAATTCGTGAAGGTTAAGGTTGGCTTCCTTTCATACAAACTGAATAGAGTACTATTATTTAACCATGTAGTTCCCAGGGTTTACGCCGAACCTAAAGGATCTTCAACCATTTCAAGACCTCAGAAACTTACTGATGTTTTTTTTCAAGCACTGTAATTTCTCAAAAAAAAACTGAAATCCATGTTTCTGACAACCTCAACCTTCAACCCTGATTTCCAACTAGATTTCCGGTTGAAGGATTTCAAAAAAAAAAACTGAAAATTTGCGATGCCAACTCTATTTTCAGAAATCTGAAAAACCCTTCAACCCCGCATGTCATTTCTCTGACCATGTGGCGGTTCCCACGTCGAAGTGTCCCGCAAACGACCCTCCAAAGGGTAGCTACGCCACGCCTAGATCCAACGAATTCACGTAAAACTTCACGAACAAAAAATGCTCAAATGCCACACTAGAAACGTTGTCTAACGCTTCTATGTGATGAAAAAATATCTTGCAAAATCCAAACTTATATTACAAGTACTACTTCTTGAAAAAAAATGCTATCTTCACATCATCCATCTCACCCTAATATGTCTTTTTCGCACAAAACACGGATCGCCTCCTTTGCCACCAGCTCTTTGCACAAAATCATCGGTTCTGACTCTTCGAAGGCCACGCAGGCCTCAAGCAATCACAGCCCTCGCTGGTGGATCACCCCAAGGGGAATTGGAAGTTTTTGACCCACAATTTTTTTCAACCAAAAAGGAGTGTTCTTGGGAGTTTTTTTTTGGGTTGACTTCTCCATAAATATCATAAATCCTACTGTCAGGTGATTTCTCCCATAGATCCTTATTTTTGGGTTTTTTGGACCTTTTAAAACGCGGGGAGTGCTTTTTCTTTGCTCCATGGATCCTACTTCTCTAATTTTAGTCGGACGCCCGAAACTTGCGAAATGGGAATTCGGGACATGTTTAGCTGAGACCAATGATGCCACAACTTTGCTGGGGAAGTGAGTTGTGGCGTGATGGTTCGTCTCTTGACACAATTTGAGATGGATTTTGGAGTCGCGATTCCAACATGTTTTTTCGTTTTGGGGGATGTCGATACAAATGCGCGACTCCCAAAATCCCCTAGGAATTGGAGAGTTTAACATGTGTTGAATGGTTACATTGAAGAACCCCAAAATCTGAGACAAACCTACATCGCATAAAAGCCCATCGAAAAAAATCAAAGCGCTAAACCCCGCCTTCCGATGAGCCTTTCCAGAAATGTGCTGAAGCATTCCATCCTGGGAAAGCTCGCAATTGGACAACGTCATTTTGAAAAGAAATGATTCATATATATTATCAGATCAATTGATCATGTTCATGTGTATAGCATATGTATAATTGCATCATATACAAAATTGCGGGATGCTCTCAATCTAGCAACAGTGACAACGATGGCATATTTACGTTTGGGGATCAAATTGCTCAACCTTCACTCGTCCCTCCCAGTGAGTCGTAGTATCTTGACACTCCAAGCTCACCACAGGTCGTTTGAAGTTGACTTTGGGCCCACATTTTAATAGGTAGGTCCAAGGAACTAAAGTGATAGCAGAGACATCACACATGTAGCAACAGAAGGTACTTCCAATGATGTGGCAATACCCTGGCAACTGTTGAAGCTGTAGTTCCATCCTCAGCTGCTGTTAAATGGAATTGGAAGCGATATCAACATGACTTATTGCTGTGCTGATGTTATCTATAAACTCCAAGTGGAGTCATTAAAAACTGCAAAGGCTTCAGTAAATTCCACCAAGTGACTCTTCATTCATCTCTGCTTCTCGATGTTGTAGTGAAAGACGATGTTGCCTTGTTAGTTGAAATAGGGATAGCCACTAGGGAACCAGATATTAGTGAGAAGTGATGTTGGTTGCTGTCGGGTATCTAGGAAGCCTTAACCCAATCTTACCGAGCGAGCTTCCGAAGCATTCCGCCCTTGTTGAACTTCAAAAACCAGGAACAAATTGGCAGGAGTCCCATTTCCCTTCCAAAAAGCTACCTAACATTGGGGTCTTCGTAGTTGTGTTTTTGGTCGCAAACTTTGACCAGATCCATCTTCCACCACCCCAACTTGGAAAATCATCCCAATTACTAAGTGGGGTTATGAACCATAGCAGCTAGTTGTCGTCCCCTAAGACCTCGGGTTGTGGGACCCTTTCCAAACGGCCTAGTCCTTACAAATGCCGGGTGATCCTAACCTCCACCCCCAACTGGGAGCCAATCCTCCACCCCCAACGGCAACAACGCTGGCCTGAAGCTGGACCGATCAAAAGGACCCACCTTGCAGCGTTCACAGTGCCATTGGCCATCCACCAGGATGAAGCCTTCCTGGCGTTTTCCAACCAACGAATGTTTGACAGCAAAATTTAAGATAGGTGAACAAAATTAGCAACAAAATTAGCAACAAAATGAGCTAACAAAATGAGCTAACAAAATGAGCTATCAATAAGAACAATTAACAAAATAACAACCATTAACAAGATCAACGATAACAATAACAAACTTAACCAAACTAACACCAACAAAATTGACAGAATTGATAATAAGTGATTCATGTATTTCAGCGTTTATGAACTCGACCAAAGCTTGGATTGGATCAGCCCTTCTCTGAGTTGCACCCACCACTTATGGCCTTGAAACTGATTACCTCTTGCAGTATCTATTATGTGTATATGTCTAAATAAAGTATATATATTTTTTTCCTTAATCTCATTATTGCTAGCATCATTATTATGATTATTAATATCATGATTATTGCTGGCTATTATCATTATTATCATCACAATTCTTTCACCCAAAGTCTTCAAAAAAACAACTAATCCTGCCACTTTAAGACCCAAAAAATCATGAGGGTCTCGTTGCAAACCGTCTCATGGAACGAACAACCCCCCAATCCCTTCACCATAAAACCTTGGCCAATTCCATCGATAGCGACAATTCAGGTTCACGACCTTCCTGGCTGGATCGTCAAATTGGATCACGAAAAACCCCAAGGCAATTTGGGTGAAAAGTGATGGAAAAAATCCATTGAAACGAGCAGTTTAAGAAAATGTGTGCTTTTTTCCTCACAGGTTGAGATTTCATGGTTGTTTTTTTTGGAATTGAAATCTAAGCAACTCAGTGAAATCCGTGAAATGAATTTGATCATTCAGATGTTTAAATGAACACGTAATGACTCATACGAGAAAACTTTGGGGTGACAAACACCTTGGCCATTTTCTAGTATAATACTCTGTCAAAGTAAACTGACTAGTAATGATGCTACAGGCTTTCATAACCAAAATCTGCAGTCATTGAAGAACCACGTGGAAACACCTCTGCAACAAACTGCTTCATGCTGGATGCATCCCCCACGATGCTAGAGGACAAAAAAATTATACAAAACTAAACATTGAATGGATTGAATGGACTTTAAACCTATGACTGGCATATGGGTATATCGACTATACCCGTATACCCAGAAGCTACAAAAGATTTGAGGCTTCTTTGCAAGGGGCTTTCACTGATTCTCTCAAAGAGTCGCTATCAATCATCCAAGGCAAATACTCCTCGCATTCACATCCCCTTGACTTTTACAAATGAGTCCCAAGAAACAATAAATGGAGGTCACAGGAAACTCGAGGGGACTCTCCAAAATGAATGCAAAACAACCGCACAGTATTGGAAGAATCAGCGGGACCTTGTTTTGAATCGTATACCCCCCCAGAAATTAAACATTGATACCAAACATGGCCATATTTAAAAAGGAACCACCTTTTTTGGATATCCATGTTAGTTTTCGGTTTTTTTTTGATATTTTTCCAGGAAAGATGGGGGGACAAAGAGTTCCCACATCTTTGCCTTCAAACTGTGTTTGCTGCCACCCAAATGGCTTTTCACACCTCAGCTGAGGCACGAACTTCATTCAAGTCAAGTCGATTCACCAACCTAAAAACCCACCAACCTTCACCAACCTTTTTTTTTTAAACATCCCGAGAAATCTTGTAATTCACAAGTTGGATTTTTTTCTTCACATCTTCAACTTTCATCAACTTTCTGCCACGTAACTCTCCAAGGTGGAAAATGGACCGGCCTTACACCTGAGAAAAACGCGACGGGAAATCGCCATGGCAAATCACCAGCATCTTTTCTGGTTTCAATATCAGGAAAAAAATGGCGGCTTGATGTTCCATGGCGAATTGTCGTGGGTTGTTTCGCTCTAAAATACCCTTTGGCCAAGAGGTGCAGTTGCTTGATGCAAAGTTTGGTCCATTTAAAGTGATAATTTGCTACACCACAACCAGTTTATATTGAGAAAAGACATCTTTAGGGCACCATTCTTTTTTTGAAGATCTGAAAACAAGGATCTCCATATATTTTAACAGCTGCCATATCAAGAATACCACTTTCAAGACGCAAAAAACCACGAAGTTGCAGACCTCTTTTTGATCCCATTTTCTCATGCATTTTGTCCCCCCCCACAAAAAAAGAAACGCAATTCATACAACGGGACGGGGATGTTCTCTCCCCCAAACGATCGAATCTTTTTTTGAAAATGGAACTGAACCTCCCAAAAATTCACAGCTACCGAGACACAATTTGCAGGTATATTGAAGCGTCCCATCCTTGCGGCTCATGATAATCCCTCGATCTTCGTATTCTTTGGGCACTGGCGGAAGAATGGCATCATCCTCAGAGTTGGAGAAAAGCCGCTTACTAAATTGGCTGTCTATTCAAATTGCATCTGACCAAAATATGATTCATGTCCCCTAACTGGGGTTATGGGACCCCTTCCAAATGGCCGAACTTCATGGCTTGTAAATGGGGATTACTAACCACTTGCTAACTGGGATGATCTCAATTCTCAGTGAATTTTTAGTTCCTCTTGTCCTTGGCTTGTTGCTACAATTTGTAAATTCAATGTCCTTGGCGTCTTCTGTTGGAATACCCTCTCTGAAACCAACAGCCAAAGCCCCTGAAAATAAGCCGAAACCCAAATAGGAAAGGATCCTAATTCCAACCATCCATTATTAAGGTGCTTTTGCTGTTACTCCCCTGAAATTTAACATGGAACCTGAAAATGATGGTTTCCAAAAGGAATCTCCTTTTCCAGGGACTTCTTTTCAGGTTCCATGTTAAATTTCAGGGGTGTAGTTTCAGGGAGGGTAATCAGGAAAGAACCATTTTCAACAGGGAATCCACCGTTTGTCATGGACGTTTTCTGAGCTCCCCACCTGCTTCAAACCTGCCAGCACCATACGTCTTTTATGTTGAGCCTCAGGCTGCCAAGCACCAATTTTGTGGCCAGTTTCTCTGAAACCATCCAGGATACACCCTGGAAAATTAAGATGGAACCTAGAAATCTGCCAATTGAAAAGGATAAATCATCTTCCAAAACCTGCATTTTTGGGGTGTATATCATGGTCAATCATATCAATGGCACTCTAAATTGTATAAAATGTCAACACATCACAAGGAGGAAAACAACGAGAAGATAGAATTTGGAATTGGTCTACTACAGGTATTAAACTTGTTTGAAAAACAACTCATTTTAGATATTTGTCGTGGTCAAAGATACCCACCTGGTGGAGAAGGCATCTTTACACTGCTGATCCGGCTGAAATTTTGGCTAAATTCACGGTCAGACCAACATCGACCAATGTCATACATTGGAGAAACAATGATTAAAAGGGCCAGGCATATGTCATATGTGTGCATCAACTAATCATCTCTACCCCACTGTGATTGTGTGAAGGTTGTTGTATCCTTAAACCTTCAACTAGTCCTAATTCGATAGTAGTACAACTTCTCCGAGATTCCTGCTGCTGAAAAAATGCCTGAAAGTCAAGCCTGTTCACACTTTTCGAAAGAAATTGTTCTGTTCGAAATGGCATTTAACATCTGGTTGACTGGCCAAGAACATCCGGTGGACGAACATCTGGTTGACTGGCCAAGAACACCCGGTTGACTGGCCAAGAACATCTGGTTGACTGGCCAAGAACATCTGGTTGACTGGAGGATCCTCATCCTTGGAGGATGTTTAGCCAACAATCATCTTTCATCAAGGGCACTGAGTCCACATGTTGCTGCATATTTGCCTCACCAGAGGGTCCAGCACTGCATTCCCAGCAGTAAAAGCCATCTGGCCCAAGGAGAATACCTCGAGGTACTGGAAGAAATCCAGCATTTACCAGTTGAGGTTGGTAGTTTATCACACTATTTACAGGGTTTTTGCACCATCCCAAGTGGTTGTTTCGGATTTCTGAACCATCAAAAGTATCAAGAAAAGATCTTTCAGTGTAAGATGTTGATATTCCAAAGGTTTGTCAATTAAAAAGAACAAAGACGCCTTACATGTGAAACGTCGGAAAACCGCCACTTTGCAGCGTTCACGGAGTCCAAGGATGGAAATGTGGTCTTGAATCACCAGCAAAAATAATGTACATTCTACATATATATATATATACATGCAGTATAAATATACATGCATTCAAAGTGTATGTATATATGATCTGTATTTTGTAGGCGTAGACAAAATACATAGGTTTAAGCCTGGCAAAAACTGTTTTCACTGGAGCCCACAAAAAAAGTGGATTCATAGACACTTCAAGCATTCATTTGTTGTTTAAAAAGATTCAAGTGGCGTTGCTGTTGCCAGTCTGCCTTCAGTTTAAGCTCGCTGGAGACCTGCTGTTCCACCAGAGCGCTGCTGAAATAGAATTCTACACAAAAGTTAAAACCTGACTCTAACGGAATTCCTTGGTGTCAACTTAGTACTTACCTCAGATGCTATCACTTCAAAAAACCTGGATGTGTTTTTAGTTTGGTTCCGACCAACAAAAAACAAGGCCGGCCTGAGCCACCTTGGGTGGCTTTGGATCTTGCATTGCCAGCAGTGAAAGGAACGCACGTTGGGCCACAGCATTGGTGGATTGGCACCTTGGCGGGTTTGGGGATCAGGTCCCTGGTGGGATTTCTTGCGGGGGTTCTGGTGCTTACTGAATCCGTAAAAGGATCCATGACTCAATTCATCAACAGTCAAAAAATTGAAAAAAAAACTGACTGCAATTTGACCATTTTGGGGTCAGTTTTTCAGTATTGTCATATTTGGGGGAAAGACGGCTTAAATCATTTCCCCAGTCTTTCGGTGAAAGTTGGTTGTGTTTTTTTTAATGACAAAGAAGTTTTGTCGGGAATACCGCACAACACAAACACGAACACGCTCACCACCAAAGACTTCAAGCAAGGTGAGTCTGGAAAGGATCTATACAAACCCGGAAATTGAACAACCTGAATGCTGGGAATAGAATGAAACCCTGCAAAAAAGTTCCAGAGTCCAAATCAGAGACCATATGGGGCGGTTGATATGTATGGTTTGTGTGTCAGCGTGTGTGTCTGCACAAAGCTCCAAATCCTCAAACTCAACATGCTTTCCTACTCAACTTCACCATTTCTCTCACCAAGCAGCGAGATCTCTTCCAGTTCCGTGACCTCACATATCATTCAACTGGCTCCAAGTCTAACTTACATACTTGGTAGGTGGATGAAGCCCAATTTCCTTGGCTTCAGCCTTCATGAATCAACCATTGGCTGGTGACATCCAACCATTGGCTGTGCGAAATTAAAGAAAAACAGCTACCAAACAACACTTCCGAATCACAGATACCTCAAAAAAAAACATGTTTTTCTCTACATGAAGAAACTCCGAAGGGTTCTTCGATTTTTGGTGGGGAAAATCATTAGGCAAAATCATATCACAACTGGCTGACCAAGTTACCACTGCCTTCTTATTCAAGCTGGATCCCTGTGTCCTCTCAAAAGGCCAAGGCCAGGCAACAAACTTTCAGGTTGGGCGCGGCAAAGGCCAAGGCGGCTGCACTTTGAAAACGAAGCTTTTTTTTTGGGACTGTAATAATAGAAACAGCTTCAATGAAATAGTCCTTGTCAAAGTCAAAGATGATAAAGTTAAAACATGAATGACACGGAAGCAAATCAGCTGATCATTCAAGACATGATAAGTTTATGTTCCTTTTATATAACAATCTGTGCCAAGTCGATGGCATGTTACATCTATAGGGGCCACTTCCTCACGCCGAGTGAGAAAGTCCTGATGTCGATGACGCCACTGAGTGACAGATTGAAAGATTTCTGCAGCTTCTCTTGTAAAAGTGCCAAGTCTCCTGAGACCAACCCCAAGGATGGGGATGATGTTCCATAGGTTCACCAGACGAATCAAAGGACCCTTTTTGGCCATATTTGGTGAAGCTGTGGTGTTTCATGCTTGTGAACAAAGCGTTGCTTTTTTTATGTCTTGTTCATATTCATATCAACTCAAATATGTAAAGCACCTTGGAAATCCACAAGAAACAAAGCATCGAAATGATCATCTCCTGCATACATCTTGGGCAGTTGGGCATGGGTCAGTAAATCGCGGACCTTAGTTAGTTATAAACGATTCAAGTCACCTACCCTCCCCTCAATCCCCAACCACTTGGATTTGGAAGAATGATGAAGAATGGACAAAGCCGAAGAATTCAACAAAATGAAAGACTTTTTGAAAACAGAACTACCTGAAAGATGTTTTGATTATTAAATCAAATATTTAACAACGGAAATGCGCAAACAAAAAACACCAAAAGTTGCATCAAAAAGCCATCAAAACCGCTGAGAAACAATAGCTGGCAGCCAGCTGCCAGACGCCTCTGTCTGGAAGACACAAACGGAGTCCTAAAAACGTGGCATCCGAGTTGGGTCGGTCCGCCACTTCCAGGATGACGGAAGGCACCAAAAAACAAAGGCGCTTTGTTTTTTTGATTGGAAAAATCATCCCTTAAATTTTGGATCATTATGGACATTGAGGGTGAAAGTTTTTGTTGAAATCACCTATAGGGGTATAGCTCACTTGCCCGTGAGGTCATGGTACGTGATGTCAAGATCGAACCGAAGGAACTCCCAAAGTCACAACTTGAAGATATTCACTTCCAAAACCTTACAAGGAACCCAAAAAAATAAGTGTTACAGCTTGAAGATTCCAATTTTAGCAGGTGATGACCCTTGCACTTCCCCAATTTATATATTATATGTACATAGAGCCCCAATGACCTCTACTTTTGAAGGTCAACCCCCCAAAACAAAGCCTTTTCCAATCAAAGCAGTGGTCATTTGGGTTCTAGGTATGTATATACAATTTTGTTCTAACTCACCTATATCAAAGCTACTTCTACCTTTCATCAAAAAAACATCTTTGGTTGTCTTATGACCAAAAAAGAGTCACCACCTTTAAACCACAGCTTTCCTTTGACACCTCCTTGACTTCCCCGGGTCTTCGGGCCGTGGTCCTCCACCGCAATGGCAAGGCACTGCACCGCACCACCTCCATCGCTGTTCCAACTACAGGCGAAGCCAATGCCCCGGCGCGAACGGGCGCTCAGCAGAAGATGATATGCCACTTTCGTGGCCTCAAAACGGAGCCCACGAAGCTGGGGTTGGTTTGTGTTCCATGGCGCAACTCCCATGTATTGGTTTATCATGGTCCCTTACTAAGCCACCTTTTGGGAGTTGTTTCTGTTTGGGCTTGCCAACCCGAAATCCTGATCAAAGTTGACGGCCTTTAGTTCTTTTAGAACGAAAAGTATGCTGGCAAGAAATGAAGTGGGCACCTTAGGTTTCACGATGGGGAAGATTGAAGATCAACTCACACCCTAAAAAATTTCCTGAACTTCTGGTTGGTTCGTTTGGTTGGTCTGGTTGTTGATTCTTGGCGTTACAATGTTGGGGATCTTCAGGAAAGGCAAGAAAAAGCAAACTCGAACTTTCAGGACATTCTTTGTGCAAAATCAAAATAAGTCAAACTGTTGACATTTACTTTCATGTACGAAAAAACCTGGTTTTTCGAGACAGCTTGAAGATACCAAAGTTGACAAGTCTGCGTTTGCTTTCTCTTGGCCAAGCTCCAGACTGGATATACTAAGGATATCTTACACTTGACAATTCTCCTCCAAAAAAAAAGTTCCCAAAGCATTAGAGATCACATGTTTTTTTCGAAAAAAAAATAATAAAGAAAGAAAAACCATCATCACCCCAAAATTGTCTTTCCAAAAAGATGTTTTGGTTCACCAACTAGATGTCGTTGAATATCTCCCAACAAGACTGCCAGTTTCCATGGGTAACCCACTTGGCCGGCACCTCGGTCGTCTCAAAATCTCCCGACAAGCTGGACAAATCCACCACCTGGCAGCGGATTTTTTTGGGGCTCAGCTGAAGAAAACCGCCAAGTGGTGGCAGCACCGAAATTTCCGGAGGAGTTTTCTGATTTTTTTGTTATTTAAAAAAAAGTGTATGGGTTTTTGTGAGAAATTTCTGATGTAACTGGGCAGTAGACTACAAATTCCGGTAGAAAGGAAATAGGTAGGAGGGGTTCTGATAAAAACTGGTATTAGACTCGAGACTCGCAAGCTGAACCGACATATTGTCCACAACGGTAACACTTAACCATGTCGAAAGGGTGAAATCACCTAGATGAATTACCCATCGTTACTAAGTACCATCAGCCTACCCAAAAAAACATATATGTCCCGTTATCTTCGAAAATTTTCATATATATGCACCTGCCAACTACTAAATATGTTCGAATTTTGAATATTCCTACAAAACTAGTTGGTGGTTTCACCAACCCATTTGAATGTTATTCAAACGGCATCATTTCCCCAAGTATCCGCGTAAAAGTATTCGAAATATTTGAAACCACCCCCTAGAGTATCCCAGAGATCCAGGGGTCACTATATGACACCAAACCAAACAAGGCACGATTTATACGGCAAAAATCCCTCAAAATGCACCATACATTTGCATTGCTTGCTCCCATCCAACAGGTCATCAAATTGATGACCCAACTACCAAACAAACAGTTAAACAAAACCCTCAGAGAGACTCCAACTTATGTACATACCCTCCCTGAAACTAACAGCTCACCCAAAAAAAAATCAATGGTTAGTTCAGATGATTCATTTCCTTTTGGGGCCCGCCCTTTTTTCAGGGGCTATGTTACATTACTTAGTTTCCTGGAGGGTAAGGCTTACATAATGTTGAAGATGCCAAAATTCACCAAAGTTCGCACGGCCTCAGTGGCTCGCAATTTCGCGGGAGTTGCAACTCCCCCAGCACGGCCACTGTCGCTGGAACTTTGTTTTTTTGGCCTCAAGGAACTGCGGGTTTTGCGGAGTTTTTCTTGGACCCGTTTTTTTACAGAAGAAACAAAAAACAAAAAACACACGCAAGCTTGAGAGATATGAGATTGGGTGAGATGGATGTGATGTTGGAATTTAGGTGTAATTTTAGACAAGACAATCGTGGTTAAGTAGCAAGATTCCACCATGTCTATGATGATTTGAGGGGGGGCGTCAGTTCTAGGCACCTATGTCTCACCACAAGTTTTACATGTTGCAGGAGTCTAGTAAGGGTTTCAGAACGTGTTTCAGTATAGTAAAAGGAGACAAAAAATAAATATAACTTTTGTCAAGGTTGTGGAGCGGGAAGGGCACACCTTTTAAATCCTATAACAATCACCATGATGTGACACACTCGGGTTCAATCTTCGAGCTGCCCATTAGACGCAAAAGCTCCCATGGCTTCAGCGAAAAGCAGCTGTTTCATGACGACGCAAGACGGTCAATTTGATTAGGCGTTGGTTTTTGATATGCTTGATAGATGAAAAGACTGATGTCATTCCAAGGGATTTGTTCCAATGAAGAATCATAAATCATTAATTTGGAGTTCTATTTGCAACGCTTGGAACAAGATTCGTGCGGCAACAAATTGACAAAAAACGACACATCACCAAAGTTGCGGTTTTGTTTGGTAAGCAAATTTTGAGCTACAGCCACTGTTCCAATGAAGACAGACACACATCATGGACATGCCACGTGTTACCCAAGATACTTTCTTGGGTAAAAAAAAGGTTCCTAACCTTTAAACACATTAAACCATGCTTCAGGGTCCAGAACGATTCTTGACCCTGATTGATTCTCAACGAAATGTCCAAACACTCTAGTGGTAGTGAGATTCCTTATTCCAGCTATGACCTTTCCTCAGGTGTCGAATTTTGTATCCAAAAGAAGGGAGCTGGGAAACGGCTTGATTCCTGGATTGATTCCTGGATGAACCAAAGAACCAAATGTCACTACAAATCCCTAAGAATGAATGAAGGATAGCCATGGGCTAGGAAAAAAAACAAAGAAAGCTAAAAAAACATCAACCAAAAATGACATCTTTTTTTTCCAAACCCTTGAGAAGCTTGTCAGAAAACCAAAAAAAACACCATCAACACCCAGGTGTTTCACCCTCACCATTGTTTTACCCCCCCCCAAAACCCGGGAAACCAAGTGCGCCAAACAGTCTTGGTCATCCACCCCTTAGCTACCGAGTGCCATAAATCTGGCAACCAGGACACAAGAATGGCAACATGAGTGGATCCACTCTTTTTGAGATCCTCAGATTTCACTTAAAATAACGAAATGTTGGCCAAAACACAAATAGAATCATCGCATGTTGATGAAACAAAGATGGAACGGAAACCAAATTGCACACAATTTGTTCAGATTGCAATTTTGTTATAACCTCTTTTGTTAGAAGACTTCAGACTGGCTGGTGTCAACCACAAAGCTCAAAATCCACAACAAAATGGTTAAAAGCTTGCGAGCACCTTTGGAGCGCAAAATTCCCTGAGCCCTTCAATAGTAGAGTAGAGCCACATTTCAACTTCCTCAAGTCTCAGACTTCAATGATAAGTTGCAGTAAGTGGATTGGACTTTCCAATAGTTTCTTAAAAAAACTACATTGTTGATGGTTCCGAAATCCCAAACAACCACCTGGGATGTATAAAACCTTCTAAATAATGTCATAAACTGCCTACCTCCACTGGTGAGCGCAGGATTTCTGAACCATCAACAGTATTGGGGAATAGATTTTTCACCTTAGCTCCCAAAAAAACTCTAAGTCCAAACCGATCATCCAATGACCCCTGAGGCCCCCCAACCATGGGCTTCTTCCAGTCCCATAAACGCCGCGGATGGGCGCGGCGTAACTTCAACTCTCGCAGCGAAGCCTCTTGCAAAATATCTTGGAGCAACAAAAACTACAAAGAAATTGATTGACCAAAGTGTCCAACAGCCCAAATACATATATATATATATATATATGTATGATATACTCATATGTGTATATTATGTTATATGAGATTGCAACGATATATGTTTTCACCACCAAGATTGATCAACCGACATGAAAAACCAACAAACAGAAGCAGGGCAAAAAAAAACGCAAGGAAGAAGGCGTCGGGGCATGATCTGAGGTGCCCCAACATTTTGATGCCTCGGGGGAAGATTGAAGAGTCACCGGTCGCCACTGACCAACAGGGAAATCTGAGAAGATAATTAGTTGGCACATAGATTTACAGCCAGTCCAACTTAACTCATATCCCACAGGATCCATGTGTGATATATGTATCTACCTAGATTTTCCATAAAAATCAACTAGATGCAGGTAAATATACCATACATGGATCCCTTTCCTCTTGCCAGTTCTGGGAAAAGGTTTCCGTCTGTCAAACCAGCTCTTCTTTGCCTGTTTCTTGAGGTTTCGAGTCCGTTGAACACATGTTGATTTTCAGGTCACTCTGCTAGATCTGCAACCTACCACCTTTTTTCGCAAATCGCCCAAAAGCAGAGCTTCCAAGATTTGGGGAGAGAAATTACGACAAACGCAGTGGGACTTTTCGGTTGTTCAATGGGTTTTTTCCCCATTGACCTTGTGAGATGTTGTTTTTTCAATGTTCGATTCACATGGTTTCCCATTCACAGGGAATAATTCTTTATTACCAACCCAAACAATGCATGATTACAACGGAAAATCCCTCAAAATGACCATATATTTGTATTGTGTGATTCTTTTTCAAAGGGAGTACCCTTGCTGGGAACAAGTCCATATCCCCAGTCGGCACTCTTGAAGATGATGTTCCTTTTCGCATTTAGCGTTATAGGTTACTTCCCTGGAGTGTACACCCCGGAAAACTAACATGCAAAAAAAAATGGCGGCTTTCTGAATGTTTCCTCTTTTCCAGCGGGGTATTTTCAGGTTCCATGTTAGTGCCCTGTTTCCCCACCTGAACTCAGTTGTCGAGGTATCCCTGTGCGTCAAGATGGGTAAGGCCTCCCAAAAAACACCAGCAACAAAACGCAAAGAAATGTGAATTTTCGCGAGTCGCCGAAGGGTTGACATAGATGATAGAAGATGTATATGACGTACAAAGTCTGTTTCTATGTTTTGGGTGTGCTTTAAAAGCTTCAGTCGGAATGTTGAAGATCTCACAGCATCCACTCATATTCTCATCTTAACCCGGGCTTCCCAGTGTCCCAAACTTCTTGGCAAATTTGGTTTTATGACAACCCCGGGTGGAACCTTGGAAACGAGAGCAGGTATTGCTGACCTCAGGCAGCTCTGGTCTCATGGTCTCATGGTGGTTTTGCGGAGTTTTGGGTAATAACGCTCCTTGGCTTCTTTTCTTTGGTATTTCATCCTTCAAGGGGGATCCACCCATGGTTTCGAAGATGGTCTTGAAGAGTGAGGTCCACCATTGAAGTTTTGTGGATTTTGTGGTCAACGTTCATAAGAAGAATCTCAAACTCCATGCGTCCCGTCTACCCCCGGCGATGATCAGTGGAAAAGGGATTTTCTCCACTAATTAGTTTCCTTGACGCCTTGACGCTAAGGATATTTAAGCCACATTGAAGCATGATTATGATAGGATGAGAAGATGAATCTTTGCTGATGAAACCTTCCTCAAGTTCCCAGCAATTGATGAGCTACTTCATCGCCCATTTCTTCAAACCTGCTGAGATGCCAGTGAACTGTGACTGGTCATGCGAAACGCATGCTCTTGAATCAAATAAGACGAATGCATAATTTGCACCCAGCATTCGGTCAACTTCATTTGCCTATTCATACACTCCACAACCACAACACTCATGTGTGTATATATGTCTATGTGGTGCAAGTGGTCAATTGGATCCACTGAGGTTATAAAATGCGATGCGACCCCCCCACAGTTGCTGATCGTTTTAACCATTAGCTGGGGAAAAAAACAAAAAAAAACAGCCCCAAAAAAAATCGAACATCTCCCAACCTGGCTGCCATGACCACTAAATTGGCCCATGGTGTCAGCATTGAAGCTCCAACGGCACCATACTGAGCCACGTGAGCCGCGCATGGGATTTTTGTGTTCTGAGTGACCTTCTTCCCCAAAAGGGTGACCCCATTTGTTAAGAATCTCTATGAAACATAGTGAATGTAGAATCGTTAAATGACTGAGTTCTTCATTGGTGTCTTGCCTTGCAAAAAAATCATTGGGTCATTTGTAAGGTTGGCTTTTTGTAAGAAAGACTGAGTTGATACAAACAAGGATGACAGCTTTCGGCAACATCATGGCTACTCCTGCCATGGGCTCCTGAACCCCCACAACCAAAACCAATTATATAATCTTAGGGTCCCTTAGTTTGGGTCACAAATGAAATACCCTCAAGGGAACGGTTCGTCCATATCCCACCGGAGGAAAAGGAAAATAATCGACTCAAAAGTGCCGACTGGTATATGTTAGTTCCCAGGAGGGTACGAGTTGATACTATCAAAGATGGTACGATATCAGCTGAAAGTGGTATGAAACTCTGGCGAAGCCAATCTGAGTCAAAGGGCCAGTGCAAGATACGAAAGGAACTCTACAGTCAGCTGAGTGCTGTCCTCCCAGAAATGAACGGCTGGTACAACATGAAAATGGGAGGGTGCTGGAAATGGAGATTCCTACTGGAAACAGTCTGGAAACCATCATTTTGGGGGGGTAGGTATATGTTAATTTTTGGGGGTATATAAACAAGTTTCTACCCATTACATGGCATACATGATGGCATACACGACGGCGCATTTCCACCAAAAAAAACAGCATCCAAATTTTGGACCAATTTTTATCACTTCAAAAAAGCTCCTTTAAAAAAAAAAATGGCAATTTTTGAAGGCCCACGTAATACCCGAAAACCCATGCTCCACCACGCTATTGCACCAATAAGTCCAACGTCCTGCGACCGGATGCCCTCCACTTTGCTTTTCACATTCGCCTCAACAAAAAACGCACACCGATTCGCGTGGCGGCGACGCAAAGATGTTGGGCAGAATAAATCTGGATTTTTTTACTACAGCGGAGGCCGTTTTCAGGCCAATGATTTGGATGTATTTGGTACGTTCTGTTGGTCAAACAGCATGGAGGAATTCCCCCAATTACAAACAGGCTGAAACACCAACCAGCCAACCAGCAATTAACTATTGGTTGATGAGGTTCCCTTTGGGGAAAAAAGATCGACCGTTTTTTGTCAAACGATGTTGTTGTCACCTTGCTTGTCAAAACAGATGTCCTGAAAGCCCCATATCCACATTTCAGATCTGAAAGAAGCCAACGATGCAGTGCTTTCAACACACAGGATCACGACGTGTATGTCGTGATCCAACTGACATTTGTGCATTGTTGAAACTGGTGGCCATACCACATCCATAGTTCTGAAATTTCAGGACCCTTGGATTCCATAGCTGTAGCTGAATGGGGATCCCGATAATTGTAAGCCACCGAACCGAATGCATAGCAAGAGATGTTTCCCTTCACCCAGCGCCACGGTTTTCCGAAGGAGCAGGTATAGGGGGTTTCCATTCAGCTCGAGGGGATGTTCACCAAAACCAACCAGACCCACAAGAGATTGATTCTGATACCGGTCCATTTTTTTGCAAATCATCCCTCTTAAAACTCAAAAGAATCTACTCTTTCCTTCCAGAAATCATGAGAAAAAAAAACCTTTCCCGTTTTCAAGGTGTTGAGTCTCAATGACCCGAAGCTCAAGCATCCACTGGCTACCAAAGACTGCCAGAACTGGCACCTGGCAAGGAATTGTCGAACGATATGGCAACAGATTTGGGGCAATAAATGGCCAAAAAAAAACCGCCGGCCCCTACGCCAGTATACACCCCCAAAGTTTAACAGCTCGCCCCTGAAAAATGATGGTTGGAAGACGATCCTTTCCTTTTGGGATAGTTATTTTTCAGGGGGCCAACTGTTAAACTTCCAGGGGGCACCATTTTGAGGCACAGAACCATTTTTTCCTTTTGGGTGGCAGGATAGGCTATTGAAAAGGGCTCCAAAGACCAAAATCTGCTGACAAGACTTCTGGCACCCAAGTTTTGGCAACTTCCGCACACTTTGGGCCCCAATGAAACGAGCCATTTCGAAAAGTTTCTAGGCGCCAAATCATCAATCGTCTCGTCGTCAGCTGAAAGAGAGCTTTCCAAGTAGACATATACGAGATGTCTATGAATATCGGTAGGAGAAGTGATTGGAAACACAGTGATAACTGTTCCTCCCCACCAAACTAGTAACTATATAAGCAGTGTTCAATACACTTGTATTATCCCAGTACTTCTTGTTCGTTCGTACAAATCGGCACAATGGCAAGCTACTTCTTATTTAACTGGGTAGTACAACTTGAGATCCTCCTCCACCTTTTTTATTGTTGAATTTTGGTCCCCCTGTGGCATCCCCGTTGGCCATTCGTGATACCGCGATTCGCCTGCACGACTAAGGCTAAGAGCTGTGAGGCAGTGGCTCCTGTGAGATAGCCCACCTTAGATGACGATGACGATGACAACGACATCGACAACGACAACAACAACAACAACACCAACAACAACAACAACAACAACAACAACAACAACAACAACAACAACAACAACAACAACAACAACAACAACAACAACAACAACAACAACAACAACAACAACAACAACAACAACAACAACAACAACAACAACAACAACAACAACAACAACAACAACAACAACAACAACAACAACAACAACAACAACAACAACAACAAC
>DF242211.1:0-17233 GCA_000507305.1 Breviolum minutum Mf 1.05b.01 | reverse complement strand
TGTCATCATCATCATCATCATCATCATCATCATCATCATCATCATCATCATCATCATCATCATCATCATCATCATCATCATCATCATCATCATCATCATCATCATCATCATCATCATGATACTTCTGCAACTGTTTGCCCCTCATTTTCACTGTCTACCAAGGCTCCAAATGGCCACGAATCTTTTCAAGCCTTTCTGCCTTAAAAGTTGGGCCAAAAATTTGTGCAGCTGAGGACTTCGACCGCGAAGAGGACTTGACTTTTGAAATGGGATACCGGATACCGGATGGATTTTGTGGTAGCTTGATTTGGTCAAATATCTAATGTTATTATGATTTTTCACCAATCCTAAATTTTGGTTTGAAACCCCCAAAAAAAATATAATTTTATTGGAATGACAAAAACCTGTGGTCATTTGAGAAGATTGCCTTAGAATCAAAGGTGCCAGAAAATTGAGATGGCATAAATACTTAAGACTGGACTCGGGTCACCAAGAGATTTCAACCTTCTGGCCAGAAAAAAGGACACAACCAGCTCAAGGCAGCAGCTGTCAAACTTTCATCGGCATGGGTATCAAATTCTGGGATGCCCTCAATACCCTGGAAATTTGATAGTACTAATTGGAAACCAATCGTTTAAAGTCCGTAATTTTTGGACACACCAATTTATCACACATTCCTTCGGACCAGCGATGGCTGCTCATTGAAATCATGCAAAAGGCCCCATTAATTACCCTCCCTCAAACTAATATGGCCCCTGAAAATTGATGGCTGGAAGATGAATTTCCTTTTGGGGAAACCCTACTTCCAGGTGCGATGTTAGTTTCAGGGAGGGTAATACCTCCAAAAACGGGGCGTCTTTTCTCCGCCCTTTCATTGAGCAATCATCAAATTCTCATCCCAGATGCAGCACGGTCGAATCGTGTTGCAGCACTTTTCGCTCTTGACTCTGTAGATTTCAGTTCCTCAGATACCACGGGCGGAAGCAACAAGGAAGAATGCCGCAATGACGTGCCCATGGGGTGTAGAAAAACGAGGCAATGGAGCAACAGTAGTGACGACATCAGCAGCAACAGGAACAAGAACAGAACAAGAACAAGAACAAGAACAAGAACAAGAACAAGAACAAGAACAACAACAACAACAANAACAACAACAAACAACAACAACAACAACAACAACAACAACAACAACAACAACAACAACAACAACAACAACAACAACAACAACAACAACAACAACAACAACAACAACAACAACAACAACAACAACAACAACAACAACAACAACAACAACAACAACAACAACAACAACAACAACAACAAACACAAACACAAACAGTCATGAAATGTTTGTCAATGTACAAAGAAAAGCACTAAATGGCCAAAAACCAAGAAACTCCTGGCAACCTGTTGAGGAATGCTTCTTGCTTTGCAAGGTTTTCCTTACTTTCCTGGAACACAAGATCAATGTTCACCTAACAAACCATCATTTCCTGACAAAACTGCAGCTTCTGCTTTTTTCCCGCAGCAAGAAAAGGTCAAATCCGATGGTCTATGAAGTCTAGTGAAGTGCTATCCACCTTGCAATGAAATCTTCTTGATTGAAAGCCCACATCAAACATCACTTCAGATCTAAAAAAAAGTCCTGGATACTCACCTCTTCCTTCTCGCGCTTGGCCCAATAGTCATCCAACTTATCCCGATATTTTGCAGCTTCCATCTTGTTTCCAGCACCCTGCATTTTTGCATCCGATGTCAGTAGACAGCTGCATCTGATTTATTTCAATTCATCATGCAGAGTTCGCATCTGAATTCTAAGCGTTCAAAAAAAAACTGCCTCCGCAAGCTGCATTTTCATTTGCAAGTTCGACCTTAGATAACAGCTGAAGATCTGCCTCGACAGCATCTTCTGTCAATTTTCAGCATCCCTTGTGAAGATGATGTCAAGAAATCAAAAGATTCGGTGCTCAGAATTCATTGCCAAACTCCCAATCCAATCCTCCCTGTCTTCGGGAATCCAAGTAACATGGTATTGCTATTGAATTCGGCTTCCCTTGCTTTGAGGTCTTGCCGTTGGTCTGACAAACGTTGCCTGCAATCGTCGACCACCCAAGTCCAAGGAGGTGCTGCACTTGTTCATTACAACTTCTAACGTGGCGCAAAACAAATGCCAATGGCGAACCCCTGCGTCCTGAACTCGTCTTTGTTAATGGATTGCAACTCTGCCAACTTCGACTCCATATCTTCCTTTTGAGCTTTGGCATCTGCCATGCTTCTGCGTGCTCCTTGGTTTCGAAAAAAAATCTGAATTCAACGTTTCAAATTTAAAAAAACAGACATCGCAGCAGTTTCGGAAAAAAAGAGAAAGGATCTTTCCATCCCAAGCAACGGATGCGTTTGGGTTCCGATTCGGCCAAGTCTTTGAAAAAGCGGTTCCACCATGCAATGGCATATCCTCGGGCCATGTCTTGATCACACTCCAAAACGCCCCCTACCCCTAGTGAGCATGACTTATAAAATGCCCTATTCTTCAGGGGGGGAATTACATTTACTAGTAGGTTTAGAGTTGCATGGCATTTACGAGTAGGTACTGGTGTCAGTGATGCATTGTGACAGTGGCTTCCGTGGATTTTCTGTCATTGCTCCAACGTATGCCAAGAATGATGAAGCATATAAAAGCACTGCCAGGATATACGTCTACCTATATCGAAAATCGTGATGTCGGCATCAAGCAGTTTTAAGCCACGAACACCATGATCAATGCTCAAAGAAAAGAAACTCAAAAGGAATTTGTTGATCTCTGAGGAATTGAAACTAACAAACTACAACCTTCCCAGAAAAACGACCACTGTAAACAAACGACGACTGTAACGAGCCCCGTCTCAACGAGCAACGCTGGGTTTCTCTCTTGGCCAGCATGCCAGGGGTTCCATCTGGGTGGTCCAATATCGAGGTTGCAGCACCCAACGCAGCCTGACATCTGAACATGTCATGTCAGCTGCTTAACCAACATGAATCTCAAGGCCAATTTTCTGCAACTGTTTCAAAAGAAAAGTTTTAAGATCATTACTTCCCTACCACAACAGGTTTTCCGGCATGTTTATCTCACCTCCATATATCTGCCATTTGTTCATTTATGAAGTCTAGAGTCTTAGACACAAACCTGGCAATGCTTCATGATTACGGATGGTCATTCATGATTCAAACTCCATCCTTGGCAAAGGTTGAGGTCTTGTGCGCTTCCCGTTGCAACACCCGTGCAGCAGCAGCTACACGAAGTGCACCAGCAGAACCTTGACGTAAGGTTTCGATGAAGTGTTCGTAGCTCGCGGGGTCCACCTGTTGGCGAACTTTAAAGAATGACAACTGGGGACCCCAGTCCCCAAGGAGCTTGGGCTTTTAGTCGTGGGAGATTTTTTTCTCCCAGCCAAAATTTGTGGTCACTCGAAAAGATCATGGCACCCGCATTATCGGCTGTAGATTTTTTCATGTTTGGGTCGCCTGAAAATAAGTGAAGGGCGCTGAGAGATTCGAGGAAAATGCAAGCGACGATATTTCATATTAAAAAGTTCAACCATCTTGCCATTGAAAAAAAAGACCTTTAGAAGACTCCACTAGTTTCCTTTTGACCTCCCCTTTTCCTCATAATTTTTCCACCACGCTTTCGTTCAAAACCAGCCAAATGTTCATCATCAAACTTGATAACCGAGTGGCGCTGGACTCCACATCACGTAGGGAGCAATGATTCTGAAAAGGATGCAAACCACCCGCCAGGCCACCCAATGGACCAGAGGACAGCGCCATGGTGAGTTGATGTTTGGGTTGGTTGGTTGAGACTTGGGGCGCTGTGGTCAATGATACACCCAATATCAATAAACATATCCGAACAAAAAAAATATGTTGCAGTTGCTGGTGAAAAAAAACAGATTTTTTTTGGGATCATGAGCTTGATTTCTATCGAAATCATTGATCTACTGGTTGTTTCAATCAGCCTTTGGTCCCTGCTTCTGCGGTGACCGATCTTTCCGAAAGTGAAAGGAGGAATCCCACTTTCGGCTTTGGAACATTGCCACCAGATTTGGAACACAATCCAAATGGCATCTGATTGAACTTCAAAATACCTGTTTGTTTGCTTTGGCCTTTGAAGAATGTTGGAGCAATACATCCCTGAAAACTAAGATGGAACCCAAGAAATTGATAATTTGTAGATGTTTCTCCTTTACCGAGGGGGGTATTTTCGTATTTTCAGGTTGCATGTGAGGTGACTGGAGGTAACCGGAGCTTACCAATGGTCGGTCTGTGGACAAAAAAGCACACCTGAAGCCACTCAAGGCTGAGACAAGCGGAAGGGGAAGGATTTTTCGCAAAAATCACCACCACCACCCTGCCGAAATTTCTCATCAACTGAGGTGACATGTATTTCAGATATTTCCAAGGTCGACCATCCAAGGATTTCAATTCCTAGAATTTGAGAAACTGCCCCATCCGTAGATTTGGACATTTCGGCAGCACAAAAAGTTTCAAAAAATCGCCGTAGAGAATTCACGGAGCATGGGGTAGATATGATATGCCAGTGTTGCGGAGCGCCTTTTCTTGAGGGAAGATAAGGCTCTGGCCCAAGACGAGGGTGTCTCGGGCACGGCTCAAAACATGAGCCCGTTTGCCAAAGAGCCAGCTATCTGAACCTGTCTTGGATCTGCCTCTGGTGAAGATCATAAACACCACCAAAAAATGAAGGAAACATCGTTTCTTTTACGGTACTGACCTGAAAACTCACAAAATGATGTTCTTTTCTCAAAAAAAAACACGACTATACAACTAATACAACAAGTACAAAAAAACAACAACTGATGAGTGCCTTAGTGAAGCTAGGATCCAAAGACAGCGCGATCCAGGGGGAAGAATGCACCATCAACAGCAGGTCAAATATTCGATGGTTGCTCCGTTAACAACGGCGTGGTATGATGGGCCAATTTTTTCCATTTCGCAAGTTACATCCAATTTTAGCTTGCTGATCAACTTCAAACCAACGAAACTTGTACTTGACTTCGTAAGAAGACGCATCCCAGAAACACATCATCACTGCTGAAGGAGGAAGAATGCATGATTGCGATGGGAGTTTTTCTCATATAACAGTGTTTCTGGGCCTGATGGTGTAAGGCTAGGAAAATGCTCATTGTGTATGAAAAATTAGAAAGCTGTCAAAACGCAACGCTACCAGCCTGTCGAAAACAATCATGTCAAGTGGCTCCCATCCTCCTTTTTGCGGTTTTTGGTCGCTCTTAGCTTGTTTGAAGGATAACTCACTTTTACATCTGGGAGTTGTCAACATGTTATAGGAATCACCAATAGGTCTTGGAATCCCACCGATTAAGTAACAGCCAAATATAAAATAAAGAGCGGAAGAGCCCCCATGCCAAGCCACTAAATTACTTGAGTCCTTGGCCATGCCCCTCCTTTAAACCACAAAAATGATAATGAATGATCAAGGTACATACAATACACCCTCGACAATCAAAGGAGTAAGCTGATGTACCTGATTCTGTAAGGAAACTGTTTTGCAAAATGGAAACTATATCACCATTTATATATATATATATATACACTCCTGATTCTGCAATGGAAATTCCAAGGGCTGTTTTTTCGTTAAAGATTGGTTCATCTTCCATCGTCATTTGACCAGATATTTTGTGCATGCCGACTTCAATCGAAAGTCAACGGAAATGATTGCAGGTGGCGCCTTTTCCCTTCCCCGAGGACTGGTTCGAAGAGAAAAAACCATGTCCCAATTTTGGTTCTTACGGGGCGTTCACTTTTTGTGATATGTAGACTCTATACATATATATATATATATACATACATATATATATATATATGGAGCCATATACATACCTACGGAAAGTTGTCCAACTTGCAAAAAGAGGCTTCCTATGATCACAACAATGTGAAGAAGTTCAGTTTGATCATGACTTTTTTTCGATAAGATACACTAATCCGAAGGTGGGCGAACCTTTCACATGAGTTTTTTTCCTAAGACAAAATTGCTCTGCAGACTTTCTTCAGGGTGCCTCTTCAACCAAGACCAGCACCCTGTTACAGCCACTGCTGACGATTGTTCTATTAGCAAAGCCCTACGTGGAGACTGTGATGCAATCGTCCAAAAGTTGTGTTTTTTGCATGACTGCATGGGTTCACGGAAAGTTTTAGACGTTGGATAAATGCTGGATGGTTCAAAAATTGATTTTGACCAGAAGGATGTTGTTCAAGGGTTTCAAGAAAGGCTGTTTTGCAGCATTCTTCAAACCAAACAGGGTCACAGGGGCTGTTTCTCTTCACCAAAAAGAAATCCTCCCAAGTTGTATCAAGTCTTGAAGGGAAAAGGCCAACCATTTAACGCCAAATGATCACCCACTATAGGCAGGTGATGTTTTTTTGGAGGCGCCAAATGTCTCACTTTCCAAATTTGCCGCGTTTTCAGTACCAGCATATGTTAGTTTTGGAGGCGCCAAATGTCTCGATGATCCTCGCATTTCAATGTCAAGCTGAGACTTGCTAAAGGTCGGTCTACTACCCAAAAAAGCCACATTTAACCTCGTTTTCGATACATTCCTGACATACTGTTGATGGAAGAAATCCTGCACCACCTGGAATGTAAAAAACCTTGTAAATAATAGGATAAACTTCCAATCAACTGGTGCAGGATTTCTTCCATCAACAGTAGTTTTCCCCATTTGGGCTTTCAAGATCTGCTACATGTTCCCCTAAGAAGCGGTGTTTTTTTGGCAGTTGCGCCAAGCTTCAAGAAGCTTTGCCCAAGTGACCTTGCGCCATTTATGGCTACCTCGGTGACAAACGAAAGCAGCCCCTGCCTCAACTCTGTAGCAGTGGAAATTCATGGAGGTTAAGGTCGGCTTCCCTTCATTAAAAAAAAGATGGTGTATTATGGACCCACTTACTTCCCAAAAAATTGGGCAACCCCCAATATGCCCCCACTAAAACCCATTGTGGTTCCCCTAGGCTTTTGGGGAACCACCCCCCTTTTTTTTACAAAGCCAACAAAATCCCATTTTTCCTCCAAGATTTGGCAAACTTACCAGCGCCATGTGGGTCCAACATCCAACTGGTGAGTCCAACATCCAACTGGTGGGTCCATCTTCAACCAAGCTACTCTTGAGATCAAGACAAATCTCGAAGGATTCGCCTTTTCCAAGCCCAGAAACCGCAGCTTGGAAAAAAGGTGTGATGGGATGAGTCGCCCCAATTTTTTTCCGGAGAAGAAAAAAAACAGCGCTGCTTTTTTTGGTTTTAACAAAAAATGAGGTCATTTAAAGGGAAAGCTCCTGCATCAAAAACCACTTTTTTGGTTGTGTTTTTTGAACAATTGTCACAACTGAGGGAATGTTGCGTCACGTCCATCAACCAAAAACAACACAGCAACATCAAGAGCTCGAATGTTCCCAACAAACCCCGGCCTGGATAGCCATCAATCGCATATTTGTTTTCCTGAGGTCGGATTTTTTTGTTTGCACGAAGAATACCTTGGAGTCTACCTCCCCAACAACCCAGGATGCTGGCTCGTCACCACCCAGGATTTTTCAATGAAACATCTTTAGGGTTTGGAAATCCACATTACATTTCAACCTTTAGAAATGCCAGTTGAATCCTGGGGCCCCGGGTAGATCCAAAAAAATACCGGATCGATGAATGCGGAGTTGGAAAACACATTCAATATTTCAATTGTGTGCATCAGGATTTTGAGGGGGCCGGGAAATTTGAAACACAGCTTTCCCAAAAAAATCGCACAAAAAACAACCACTCCTTCATCAATCAGCCATACAAACAAAACCATTGGTGCTGGTTGGTTCCCATTGAGTTGTCAGCCGTTTATACCGAAGCAAACTTTCTGCGGGTTTCTTGGGTGTGAAAAACACCAAGGTGCTGAAGGGCCAGGACCACCTACCATAGCACCACCACTGCTAGCAACAGGCACTTCGGGGAAGATAGCTCGTTGAGGATCCTGCAGCAATCCAGAGGATGATGATATTATCGTCCAACTCAAAACAATGCAACGGATACACGATATGTATACATACATATGTACATATTTGATACCTATATGTATTCTTATATAATACTCCGAAAAACTCATCCTCAAAAACTTGTCTCTAGAATTTTCAATCTTCACACCAATCCCCGCCCGGGAAAACTAAAATGGATCACAAAAATTGACCCTTTGGAAAAGGGGTTTCTCCAGTTTCTCCAATCCTCATCCACCCAGATCTGAAATTCAGCTCGACCAACACCAGGTGCCTTGGTACAGAGTTTCTTTTCAGGAGAGGTGTAATTGGTTTAGACCTACTGAGTCACACACCCAATGTACATCCACCGGTTTTTGTTGCTGCCTTTAATGTCTTTATTGTGCAGTTTTCTAGAATTGATGGGTTGTTTCCAGTTGTTTGTTGTGTTCCTCCTTGGTGCCAGTGACCACGAAGATGGTTTCACAGTGTTGCTTGTGGAATTCAAGCCTAATCTTCAGTTTTCACTGTTTGGTGGGTGACAATCCATTTCATTTTTTGGGGCCCTTTGATGGTCAAACGAGTCAAAGAATCAAACACAATCACCATCCCAAACAGATACTTCGTCAAGCGCCACACGTCCAATTTCCCAGATTGACATATCCACAAACGCCCCAGGTTTCTCCCTTTGCTTGCTGCGGGGCTATGGTCATCTTCGCCCAATACCTCCAAGAAGCAGAGCGAAATCTAAGAAACAATCATTTGACCTAAAGATTTGTCATGGATTGCTATTTTTTGCACAAAAACCTGTGGGAAACAAAAAGAAAACGCCCTAAAAAGTGTGCAACAAGTCTTCCCAAAAAAACAGCACCAAGCTCAACTGGCAGTTTCTCACAAAACTGACTCAGTAACTTCAGTCAATCGTCAATCGTCAAAGCACCCACTAGTGTTTCTAATCAAACAGCTACTCAAAATTGAGGTCCCAGTTTGTGAACGTAAATATTCATATAGTATGTAGTCTTCATATAGTATATATTTGAGTAGTACTAGATTCACCAAAGGTGGGTTGCCCAAAAAAAGTTTCGAGCTCCCACCTCATCTGTTTTCAGTCAACTTTGGTACCAACCACCCGTAAAAACACCACCACCAATGGCCTATCCGGACTCTCTGCATCTTGGGACATCAAAATCCCACGCTCTGCCCAGTTCCCTGGGGTCGTACCACAATGTGAACCAAGAATTGCATGAAGTTTTCTGGAGGAGAAAACCTACCTTTTGCGAAACCATTGTTTTCTTTGCTTTCCGAAGTTTGCATGGTGTAATTCCAAAGCACAACTCCTTCCTTTTTGCAGGGATTGAAGTACAGGAAATTTGCAGAAACATCTTCTGTCAAATCCCCCAGCCCTGAAGCTAGCCAGCTTCTGGCCTGCCACATAAAAGCGTCGACGGCTTCGTCCCTGCAAATCCAAGAGAAATCTCAGCATTTTTCATTTCCCTGCAAGCCAATTGAGATCAAAAAAGGATTGTTTCAATCCTGGCCTCTTGACTATGCCACGTGCGGACACTGGAAGAAACAGTAGCAGAGATCACCATGTGGCCATCAGCTACCTGCAATATATCTGACGTTTTTTTTTTCATATGGGCTGTTTCTTCGATGGGTCAAGTTTCCAAAAAGGAACCCCCTTCAGGTGAGTCAAGGATGCATCTTAGACTCACGGTCTTTTAAGTCACACAATGGAAAACACTTACCATGCCATGGCTTTTGATTTGGAGTCAACTGTCACAAACATTGCTATCAAGTTGTGAATGTGTTTAACTAAGTGGGTGTTTCCAAAAATAGGGGGTATTCCCCCCAAATCATCCCATTTTAATTAGGGTGTTCCATTATAAACCATCCATTTTGGGGTACCCCTATTTTTGGAAACACCCAAGTTGTAGGCATGCCACTAATCAAATCGTCCCAACTGCAGTAGCTTCTCACCATCACAAGTGCACTATGGATACACTCCAGGTAGAGGATGTTTCAGGTTGCTGGTTTCCTATAATCCCTTCCCCAAAAAAAATTGGCCCAGAAACACTTCCGAACATCCGGTCCAGGGAAGCCAAAAAAAATCCATCCACTTGCAGGATCATCCCAGTTAGTAAGTAGTTTGTAACCCCTATTTACAAACCAGCTAGGCCTTTTGGAAGGGGAACAACCCCAGTTAGGGGATCTACTAACCATGATTATCTATGGTTATTAACCACTTAGCAGTCCTGGGATGATCCTCCATCCAGTCCCTGCCGTCCTCCAGACGCAGTTGCAGCCGTTCACCCTGGCGTCCGCTGACGGCGAAGAAGTTCTTCCCTCCATCAGCATCTGGCCCACGGACCTCGAGAGGTGTGGAACATCCATCAACCAAGTCTTGATGAACAACCTGATACAAAACTCCTGAGGGCCTTAACAGTATCACTTATGGCAGTGTTTGTTGAACTTATGGTTGGAGAGGTGGTACATATATTTTTATGGGTATATCCACACACATTTATACGTATGTGTATATATATATATATACGCATCTATGTGTATATATATATATATATTTATACATACATATATTATATCATAACTGGTTTCCCTAAATGCCCTTGTTGTAATCCTATTTCTTTATACAGCAACCTGAGGCCCCCAACCGGCACACTGGTGCTTTTCGGCATGGTCCTCTGACAAGAACATGTGGCTGTGCCCAAAGGTTTCGGGGTGGTGGATTCGAATTGTCCAACTACAAAAAAAATTGGAAACGGAATAAGTATGGCATTTGTCCTTCCAATCTTTTTGCTTGGTCCTTGGCACCATTTAGCTCTTTAATTTGCGAGATTTTCAAATCTATCCCCCGTTCCCTTAAAAACGATGTGCGCCTTGCTGGGTAGATGATCTGCGCAGGGTCATTGTCACGGACGAAGTGAAAGCTTTCATAGCTCTGAAGCCCAAAGCGAGTGGAGTACTCGAAGACATTCCTCAGTGCTGAAATTGTCTACTTGACACGACTACTTGGGGGTTTCCTTAAATGGTGGTACCCAACAACCATGGGCTTTCCTACTAAAAATGATCATTTTGGGATGTTTTGGGGATACCACCATTTAAGGAAACACCCACTTGGACCTTGTTCTAAGATCCTAGTCTACTTCTGCAAGTTTGATCTCATATCCAAAACCCTTCAATTTTGAGGGTTTTCCCCCAACAAGATGGCCCAAGCTGTCAATTTTATCAAGACGAGTTACCTAAGACCTCTGGTGGCTTTCATGGAGATCATCTTCATCTGTGTGAAGGAGCCAACGACCTGGTAGCTATGTTGAAACGAAGGCATCTCCTTAGACGGTCTAGCAGCACATGCACCAAAGCACCAAACTCTGAGGTTTTTCAAGGTTCGCAACCTTTCATGAAAACTGTGTGTCAGATCGGTATGTGACCTTCCCGAAAGATTTCGTGTGATCTTCTTTTCCTGGGGTTTTGTTGGGCCAGGAAGGTAGTTTTTTCGATTTTTTGACAACTTGATGGGTTTTTGAAGGAAATTCGCAAACAAATCTTCTGTTGAAGAAAACATTCAGCACCATTTTTAGATGGGTGGAGGTTTCCCCACCCGATTTATCGGGTGTTAAACCATCCTAGTTGGTTAGTAAAAGTTCAAAAACATCCAACCTCTCTCGAGTCCAAGACGCACGTGGTCCTCCATCTTCTGGTTGCATTTGCCAATGAATCTTCCGATCATGACCTGGTCCCTCTGTCCAGAAGCTGACTGACACCAAAGATCCCTGGACCACCCAGCTGAACAGCCAGAAGAAGAGTTTGGGCCATCAAAAAAAGTTGAGAAAAGAAAAAAAACACCCATTTTTTTTTCAAGTTCCGAAATTCTCGAAACAGTTTCATCTTTCTTGGTAAGGATGGAAATTCCGCCATGTTTTTCTTTTGCAAAAAAAAAAGAGACACAAACTCAATCAGCTACTGAAACAACTTCTTTGCACAAACATCGGAAGGAACGCAAATGTTCACAGAAGCGTCTGGAGTGTCTGGAGGAGTCCCCTTTTGTGGATTGAAAAAAAAGGTTTCGCCCCCAAACCTTTTCGTGGATGTGGCAAATCTGATCACACCACCACGCCTCTGGCCACTCTTCATCCCGACCATCGATGAAAAAGTAGTGTCCAGGTTGCATTTTGCAAGGACCTTTGACCCGCACATCTGCTTCTCCTGAACGTGAAGGAACGTCTAGAGAAACATCTAAGAAATTGTGTGAAAAGCATCCATCTTCCGTAGGTATATCAAACTGTATCAAGGCAAAAACTGTAAAACTGAGATGCATCTGAAACGCTCTATGTGTGTATATACATATTTGTATATATGTATATGTATATATATATATATACATGTATGTGTACGTTGATACAGGTGAAAGAAAAGTATATGTGTTGAAAATGCATATATATATACATACATATATATATACATAATTATACATGTAAAATATGTATATATATATAACTTGTCACTCGATTTCAGGTCACTATGGAGCGAGGTCAAATCCGTGTTGGCTTCTCCTGATGCATGCCACGGAAAGATGGCTTGATCTTCCTCAGTCGCATGGGTGCTTCATTTGACAGACAAAACAAGGCCGCCATTTCAGGACCAGATGTTGAAATTGGAGAATTCTTCGATTCATTTACAGGAATTGGTCCACTTTTTGGAAGAATTGTCTGGTGAATGATCTTCACAGCCCTGTACCTCCTAGCATTGTGTCTGGCAAGTCATAGACAATAATTTTGACCAGCTGCCTTTTTGTTCACCGACATGTAGAAGCGTTCGCAACGCGTCTCACCCAGGCGCAGTTGAAAGTGAAAGGCGCCATCCTGCAAAAAAATAAGCCCAAAACATATCCCCAACAGCATCGGGGATAATCTTGGGGAAACCTTGGTGGAAACCTTGGTGGAAACCTTGGTGGAAACCTTGGCAGCAACTTGGGGAACTATTTTTTGTTGGGGAAAAAAACATGTCGAGAACTTGGTCTTTGGTTTGGGATTTTTTTTGATTCGCTTCAGATGCATTGGTTGTAAAGATAGCTACAGCAGTCTTCTAGTGATGCAAGGCATCCAACACATGCGGCGAGTTCCAAGTTTGGTAAAACAGCATGATCTGCTTGTAAATCGGGAATCAACTAAAGTGAGAATCATAGAGTAAATGGTGCACATGCAAGAAATCAAAAGAAATCACTTCAAATGGGTTCAAATATCAGATGCCTTATTCCTAAAAACCTTTCAGCTGCATCTTAAAATCACCGGTTCCAGCCATACAATTCCACCAGTTTTTTTTACGGTGAAACTCAACTCACCGAGCCCAACGAGTCGACCTTCTCGACCATCTCTTCGTACTTGCTGAAGGCCTTGGTTTCAAAAGCTGAGGTCTTTCACCAAAAAAACAACTAGTCAACAGCTTCATTAGTACAGAAAACAAACAAATACAACAACAAAGCTAAGAAGACACAAAAAATGTGGCAGTTCCAAAAAAAGAATGACTTCGTTTTTCTTTCTAAAAATAAATGCTTCGGATATATGAAAAACAAAATCCATGGATGAAATTGACCTCGTGCAAGAAAGGAACTGTCCAGGTACCTTTGATGTAGAGCTTGCCAGAAGGCAAAGGCTCTTCAGCTGGAGGTGGTGCACCATAGGCATAGGAGCCCTTGTAGCAGAGACCTGAACCAGTCCATCAAAATAAAACGAGTCCATCTGGCAGAGAAAGGAATTTTCAGATGTGTCATTTCTTATAATGAAAAAACCTCCAAAATAGTAAGGTGTGCTTTTTCCTTTCACCAAAAAAAACGATGATAAAAAAGGTGAGAATGCAAAAAGGGTTTTTTCCAGGTAAGATGTATTTTTCTGGGGTAGCATATGCTGCCAAGCCACTGCACAGCTCATAGCTATCAAAGTCATCACGTACACAGGAAGCTCTTTGTCGACCATAACCTTGACCCTTGGGTCGCCTGGCCAAGGTGAAAAAAAAACCCTCCAGGAGGGAAATCCAGCAGGATAAACCACCCTGGGATGTAGTTTTAAAAAAAAATGTCGTAAATAATGGGGATATTCACTACCTACCAACCTCAACTGGTTAGCCGGCGGGATTTCTGAACCATCAACTGTACCTCTATATTAAAAGCTGATGTGAATTTACTACTTCAATACTTCAATAGAGATCCAGCCAAAGAGCCCCAAAATCCATTGGTTGTTTGTCAACAAACAGCAAGGGGTCCACCGAAGACTAGGCACTTACCTTAAAAATGTCCCAGAGTCAGATCCAGTGATAATTTAAGGTTGAATGAGGTTGGATGTCATAGGTTTATTTCCTCACACCTTTCCAAGCTGTGATTTTGACTTCCATCTCACAGTTCCAACTGAAAGCCATGAAAAAAACATAGATCAGGGACTATGAAATCACCGAGCATGATCCCGTGTTGTACCAATCTTTTGTTACACAACCCATTTAGGCAACAATGACAAAGATGAGAAAGGCACACCTGGTATGGTGTCTGAAGTCACCTTCCTTTTGGAAATACTGTTCTTCAACAGAGGTCATTATATGACACAAACCCCAACCAACGGACTATTTTTCAGGGATCAAGGAAAATCCCTCACATGTTTTTTACCATATGGGTGTTTCCGAAAATAGGGGTACCCCCAAATCATCCATTTTAATAGGGATTTCCATTATAAACAATCCATTTTGGGGTACCACTATTTTTGGAAACACCTATATAGCACCAAGTTTGATCCCTCCAAAACACCAATCTGCACTGAGTCGATGATTTCCCCAAAGCACCTCGATGGCTCAGCACAACCGCTCTTCCATTCCATGCCACCTAAGCATTTCCTTGGTATCCCAATGAACTACCAAGTGATCCGCTGAAAAATGACACTCGCAGGATATTTTTCTCGAAAGAACATTGACTTGACTTCAATGATGTATGAGTTTGGCTATGTACGGAATTTTGATTCAAATTTCTTCATTTCTGGTTAGCTTTGATAGGTATCCGCAAACATCACAAATTGTTTGAATCTCTCAAAAAAATCGAATCCCTTGTTAAATAGATATGTGTGAACCAATGTCTTTCCGAAACAAACCAAGTCAACTTTGTCCCACGCCTCCAGTTTCACCTTCCCGGAAGCTGCAAGCTGCAGCCAAGAGTCGGACAACGGACGTAGACGTTTTCCTCGAAGTTTGGCTGGGTAAACCCCATCAACTCACCGTTGAAAGAATGGGAATCATACCAACTCCCCAGGCAACAAAACAAGCAAAAACGTTGACCAACCAAAAAGAGAGTCACAACTTGATGCTGACCAAGATTCGAGCATGTTCAAATCAAGCTTGTGAGATTTTCCTCTGGCGAAGTGGACTGTTTTCACTGGTGGGAACTAAAAAAAGAACGGGTATGGAAGCATGCATAATCAGGGAGTTGGTTCTTATCACCTTGAAAACTTGCGAAAACTTGCGATTCTCCCATTGACTTCCAGTACCAGACGACTATTGTGGTGGGTTTTAAAGGCTTAAACCGATCTTGAAAGATGGACCACAGTGAATCATGCGAGAGAATCACAATTTCAGACACAACAACACACCACGCCAAACGGATTCTTCCATGTCCTTCAGAATTTCAGCACGTCATCATTAATTATTGAAGCTTCAACAAGAATCAATTTTGGAAAAATTCAGTATTTCTTCAGTGCTGCATTTGGTCTCTCATTTTTCATAGGCAAAACATTCATTGAAAAAACCTCAGTTTTCAAAAACAGCGCCAAGCGTCTTTGCCCCACATGTGCTTTTCCCCAAATGTCGGCTCGTGCATTGGTACCACCAAAGCCAAAGGAAGAGACACCAGCATAGCCACTGGTGGTACCCAGCTCCAATATCTCACCCTCAGCGCCCGCAAAGTGGTTCGTTTACAGGGATCGCTTGTCATGTATGATATATTTCTGCAACCTGAAATCAGGGTTGATTTAAATTGGGAACTTCCTCAAATCCTCAACTACTTGGGGGTTTTGGTCATGTGACTGGTGAAGCTATCCGATTGGAAATCGGGAAGGGATGGTCGCCATCCTCAGATCAGTGTTTAACCACCAAGGACCTAAACCACGAACCCCCAACAAAAAATGGCAGCAACAAAAAACTTCTGGTTTTCATCTTGATGTGTTTCATGAAGCTATCAACAAAGGCAACATGAGATTGCTCTTTACATTCCAAGTATACCAAAGGTCCACCTTTATGCCAACCATTTCTTGAGGGAGATTGTGGTGTTTCGGGGGAATCGTGGGGGCTCAGCTTTTTTTTCGCCAAGCGACTGAAATCTGACATGGATAGCCATTCAAGTCCAGGTGGGGATTGAGAGAATAGAAATGCACATTAGGAGCCACAGAACCATGGCTCAGCATCAGGACACACTTCACCAGACCTGACGGTGGGTCCGACACCATCGGTTTTGGAACTAACCAACAACGCCATTTTTTCGTCACATTTAAAACAGAAGAGGCAAGTTCCCCAACCCACTCTGGCAAAAAAAACAAAAAAATATTGACACGTACTGGATTTTTCCATTGCTATGTGGGATAACCTGGAGGGTGTACAGTTTACAATATGCATATGTGTATATATATATGTATATATTGTATATATTCTTAGCATATATGGCTTGGGGGAGGCTGCCAGGTACCACACGCAAGTCACATAACTACTACCAACGTACCGCGCCTGCCATTCCTGCATTGGCTTCTCCATGGGACAAATTCGACTTGGCACTCGTCTTCATGATGGGTGAGTTTCTGTCCCTGGGTGGAACCAACTGCCATTCAAAAATCCGGGACCAACTGTTCCATGCTTCAAAAATAAAACAACAACTTTGTGTAAAAATCTGGAACAACTACTAACTAACCTGGGATTTTGGAGGATTCTGGGCTTCTAAAAAAAACGCTTCAAACATTTAGAATCGGAAAATACATCATACGTGGCGACCCTTATCGCTACCCCCAATATCCCAGGGTTTTTTCACGCCTTTTCTGTTTAATGCAAAGTCTGCGATGTTCCTGATCGGCAATTGCGTATCAGGGAGCAAAAAGAAACTGATGGCTTGGAACATGAAAGGATGACGGATGTCAACAAACAATGAGCCACCACAACAGGCAAAACATTTAACCACCGGCACG